>JASDQU010013948.1:5948-89477 GCA_032191745.1 Picea mariana | reverse complement strand
ACTTTGGTCAGTTACAATTAAGGCTTCTCTAGGGCTTTACATGCCACTTACATCCATGCAAATATGGCTTCTTAGAAGACCATGATAAAGCTATATTCCCAAGGTGAAAAAGATAAGAAATTAAGAATAAAAAACTCACCTGATTTACAGTACCAAGAGCTCCCCACAAGTGCTTCGGAGCTATCTCAACTATATATATCGGTACCTTGATTTACCACAACACATGAATAACATCAGACACTCGACAACATTACTGCAGTAGCTACCTTATCAAAGGTTTTGGAGGACAAAGGGCACATGAGGGAGTGGTAGACTTACTGTGAACGATATGACTCCCATTGCAAATCTTGTCAACAATCTACCCACATACAATAATGAAGCATTCTGCAACAAGGTAAAAGTTACAAGACTACATCAGAAGTACTTTCTGCTTTCATACCAGACCATTAAAAAGACAAAATTTGCATATGAAATACACAAATGCACAATTTGATGTTCATCATGTCCAAATCAAAGAGTTTTCACACAAACTTCATCTGGGATAGCACAACTTACCTTTGCAAAAGCAATGGCAAGCCACCCTACAATACTTGGGACTGCTGCCACTATGAGTGCCTGTGTATGACATGGAAACCGAAGCTAGAGGCTTATGGTCATATGTAAAATAACTAAATCAATTATATGTTGTAGCTTGTCATTCATCTGCAAGAGAAGCATAAATTTGTCCACAATCCACATATGATATCACCATGAGATCCTAGAAAACACTCACCCCTTTTCGCCCAATGCAATCAACAATTTTTCCACTGGCTATCACTCCAACTTGATGCAGTCTATTTTGCAATTTTACAACAACAAAATAGACTGCATCAAGTTTATCACTGGATCAAGCTACCGTGGAGCTCCAATTTCCTTAACCATTAAATGACAACTAAACAAAAACCCATGTTAATACTACATCAATAAAATACTTGAATACATGAAATAGTAGAGTCTCTACATAATAATCTTTATCTTTTTCTCCAGATTCAAGTTCTCAACAGAACTACAGCTTCGACTCCGTGGAAACCGAAGATCTTCGTCCACAGTCTTCTTGAAAGAGCCAGAGAAATAGCAAGGGCTCTCTTCATCAATTCTCCCCACACTATTCTGTTGACGATTACGGTTCTCGGTGTAAGTGCTGAGACTCCGATTGAAGGGCTGATGATCGGACAACTTCGTTATTCTTATTTGCGTTGTACGCACCCGCTGCGAAGCTGCTCTAACGAGCTCTATGTAATCGCGATCGTCGTCCCTGAGAGAAGAAGAGTTCACGTTGAAGCTCCTTGGGAGAGCCATGGCTACCCCAGGGTTGATGTCGTTTCATACTACTTCTGCCATATGACCATAGTACAATTGGCCCTTCCCTCTCTGCTCTACTCTGCTGTGTGAAATTGTCAAATCTATTAATTGTGTTTACATTGAAAGATGTGAAGCCTGCAATAACACATCAAACATATCAGCCAATCAAATTTGAGAAAAATATATTATTATATTATTAAAAAAAATATATATTTTGATTTCCTATGTTACACATTTGATATAAAACAAAAATCTAAAGTCAACTATAAACTAATAGAGAGTCAATGAGCAACTCATCGCTATAGTCCCAAGCCTTTGGCAGGGACTAATAACCCTTCAAATTGAAATATAACCTCACTCTTCAAATTTGATCTTTTTTCCAAATAGTTCCTAGCCAAAATGCCAAAATGTTGATTAGTTTTCTACAATTTTTTTTTTATGGTGTAACAAAGACTTTAAATTTTTTATACAAGAGTTTATTTTTTTTCCCTCCATATTGTGATTGGTATAATAAAAAACTAATGAAAATTGGTACCTCAATTATTTTATTTTATTTATTTATTTATTGTTTTTTATGCTGGGGGAATCGACAACTCGTGGTTCTCATACTCGCGTGACACGTGGTCGATACCCATCTGCTACCCATATACTCCTAGGTGCACCACACATCCCGCAAGCATGGAACACAAATAAAGCGGGGTGAGAATCGAACTTGAGACTTCCTTTACACAATTTCTTACATTTACATGGCACATGCCAATTAGTCTACACCCCTGCGGGCATTGGTACCTCAATTATTACTTGAAGATTTCATATTTAAAAAAAAAAGACGAGAGAAGATTTTATACTTGAAGAAACTGTTTCAAACTATTACAAAAGAAATGAATTTGATTGTTATTTCACATACACACTCACATAATATGTTTCACAAAGGAGGTGGGGAGGGGGGAGTCTGAACAATAAGCCAACTAACCTCACAACCAATATACCATTATGGTAGTTGTAGACACTACTTCCTTATTGTCGTATTCTTTAGTACAAGAATCATTGCGTTGGGACTTATATGTTGTTGCAAACCAACCCTAACGACCAATAAGGAATAACACACAAGTGGAGAGGAGATTTTGTAGTCATAGAAGCTATTTGAAGATGTCACAAGATAAGTATATTACCCACACAACACATCTCACAAAGGAGGTGGGGAAGGTTGTACAAGAAACATAATCACCTCTTAACCAATTAACCATTCTGTTAGTGGGACGCACCCTTCTCTTGTGGTTGCCCTCATTGCCATAAGGATCATCATATGTTGGGACTAGACCAAACGTCACAACCACTAAGGGATAACACACAAGTGAAGAAGATTTTATATTTGTAAAAGCTATTCTAAAACGTTACAAGATACACGTCTTTCAGTATTATTTTACACACACACCCTCACAACACATCGCACAAATAGGAATTTATACTCAGAATTTTAATGAATATTCTCACTTTATGTGATAAGGTGGGAAATGCTAATATTAATATCAAAGTGATTAAAAATCAAACTCAATACCATCAAAATGTTTATTGAAATTTTCTACTAAAGTTAAAAATTTAACAACCGTCATTGAACATGTGAGATGAACTAAAAAATTGGAACAGAAGGAAAGACAACTTATTCCTGAGAATTAACTTTAATGAAAAAATTGATTATAAAATACATTTTAACAAATTATATAGAATAACTAAGTCAATATATTTCATATAATAATAGAGTAATTAATTTTATAAAATCAAATACAATTATATATAGAACATCTAATGTAAAATCTAATAGAATTTAGGTGGGGAGGGTAATACTCCATCCCACAACCACTCAAACAATACCAATTAGCAACCAAGTCAATAAATATCCTATAACAATATCTTATAGTAACAAACCCTCTTGCATATACCAAATACAACACACATCAAATTTAACATAAATGATAGTAAATTTAATATATAAAATATTTATAAAACATATTATATAAAGTTCAACCTTGTATTTTCTTTTTCTCATCTTTTTAATTTCCTACATAAATCTTATCTTTTCTCCTTTTTTATATATTTAATTTTCAAAGTTTCCTTCACTACTTTTTTTCACCAATAAATAATATATTAAATCAAATTAAAAACATAATTAAATTACAATCTATTCACTATTTTTTTCAGCAATAAATAATATATTAAATCAAATTAAAAACATAATTGAATTACAATTTATTAAATTGATTTATAAAAGTGATATGAGATCTATGGATATATGTTTCTATGACAAATTTTGAAATAAAACAATTTAACTGTATTATTTTTATGATTTTTATTAACAACATTAATATGAAAACTTCCTCAAATTACTTTGGCATTCTCATTCACCCCTTAGGAATATGCTAGTTTAGTTTATTACAAATGTACTGCAAGGAAAAGTGGTGTAGTCCATAATTTAATTATTCTTTCATAGTTTCAATCATAGTAAAACTTGTTGGCGAAATTTTGCTTTTGAATTTTGATTTTTTAACATTATTTTAAAATAAGCAATTTAATTCGAACGACAAAATTACCAGGCACTTTAGATAAATTGAGGGAACCCATTCCGACATTGTTCCCTATGGTACGCTCAGGAGAGATTACTATTGACATACATGGTGTCCGAATTGAAATTGTCGACATACAGGATGTCCAAATACACTAATGTTATTAGGTTGATGTAAGTAAATTTACATAATTGTCGGAGTTTGAAGATAGTCATCTTTAAGAGCAATAATAATGAAGTCGGTAGTTGAAATTCTGTAGCTATACATCTTGCAAGTACTTTAGAACAACTAATAATTTCACTGGATTACGAGTGTTGATTATGTATATTTGAAGATTGATATTGTCATTTAATATTGCATTTTAATGGTTATGCTTTACAAGGTTAATTGTTATAATTAATTAATCACAAGAAAAAAAATGTCTAATTTAATCATGCATTACATGATGCAAAAATATAATTTTTTTTATATAGTTTTCGTTTTAAACTAATAGTTTTTGTCAAGTAAATAACTGTATTTAAGGAGGAGAGATTTGGATGTTGTATTTTTCCAAACAAGAGAAATCCTTGTACTAATTCAATAAAAAATAATCCTCAAATACTAAGTTATTTTTATAAGAAATAATCCTCAAATACTAAGTTATTTTTATAATCGCTTTTCGCTTTGTGATCTTTTTTACAATCATTTACAATTTTAAATCATTGTAATAATCTAAACAAATTTCACACTTTAAACATAACTAATAATTAGATTAGTATCCTTAAGTATTTTTACATCACTACTTTTTAAACTAACTTTATCCTTATTTGCATGCATTATAGGTTAATATTGTGGTTTCACAACTCAATGAAAATTAAAATGTTAGTAATATAAAATATTGATTATATGATTTCTATACTTGATAAATAATTTTTACAAAAGGAAAAAGAATATGTTGTACCGAATAATTTGCTTGCATTATAGAGTATTTTTTGGTTTCACAACTTAAAATTAAAATGTTACTAATATAAAATAGATTATTTCCCTTTTATATTTGCTTGCATTATAGAGTAGTTTTTGGTTTCACAACTTAAAATTAAAATGTTACTAATATAAAATAGATTATTTCCTTTTATAAAGGATATTTGATAGGTAATTTGCAAAGGGAAAGAACAATTTTGTACAATGTTTTTTTGGACAGAAACGGTTATAGATTATATTAATGGGGTGGACTAGTCACATATTCGATTACAAAATGGCCTCGAATTTCTTCGGGCCTGTCTTTCTGAACCATTCTACTTCTATATCTATAGACTTGTGAACTGAATTAGTTCCTGTACGTCTTCTAATAGAACTGGATTAAATTTAAATGCCGAAACTCCAGTCACTGTTTCAGCATAAGTCTCAGCACTATTTCAACATATGTCTCAGCACTGTTTCAACATTTGTTATAGCGGTGTTTCAGCATAAGTTCCAGTGCTATTTCAACATATGTTCCAGCACTGTGTTTCAACATATGTTACAGCATTGTTTCAGCATATGTTCCAGCACTGTGTTTCAGCATATGTTCCAGCACTGTGTTTCGGCTTACTGCACTATGTTTTAGCATATGTTCCAGCCCTGTTTCAGCATATGTTCCAGCACTGTGATTCAGCATATGTTCTAGCACTGTGATTCAGCATATGTTACAACACTGTGTTTCAGCTTACAACACTGTGATTCAGCATATGTTCTAGCCCTGTTTTAGCATATGTTCCAGCACTGTGTTTCAGCATATATTACAGCACTGTTTCAGCATATGTTCCAGCACTGTTTCAGCATATGTTCCAGCATTGGATTTGGTCTTGTCCCTTTCTTTGCAATTTGCATGCTTCCATTTAGGTTGAGGCTGGTCAAAGTAGATCCACCGTGGTTAGCTGGCCGTTTGCACAATTTTGTACAATGTTACTGGAATAAAACTCGAAAATAAAATACATCTAGAAATGCTCTATTTCAAAAAAGGCATTTCAAAAAGTACATCATCTTTTTTAACTAAGACTTAAAGGAACAAGTTTTTTTTAAGGCACATCTAATATGAAAATAAATTAATGCAAGGCTTTGAACCCATTTATATGGATTTGTAACTATGCTATAATCCTTTTGGAGCTGGGGAAATACCAACTTGTTTTTATTATATGCTATGGATTGTATTTGCTTAGGTGATTTGTTTGTTCGTTTCAATATGATGAAATCATTTCACTTGGGATACAACATGTTAATTTGTAGGGAATTAAGGAATTACACAGTGTTTTTGATACCACTCAGTTTAAGAAAAGATAAAGATTTGTTTGTTCTTTTCAATATTATGGAATTATTTCATTTAAGAGACATTTTGTTAATTTGTAGGAGATTAAGGAAAATATAGTATTTTTGAACCTACTTTTTCTAATAAAGGATAAAGGGTTTGGATTTGTATAGATGATTAGATTAAACATTAATCTCCATGTATTTATATTTCATAAAGAAAATGTTTCACATATCCACATGTTTGAGATTTTTTTTTATGTATAATTATTAATATTTGCAATGTGTTGCTATTGTAAAGTTTCCACAGTGAACATATCTAGTAGAAAAGTCACACAAAATTGAGAGAGAGAATTGTATTAATTGTTTGAGTAAAATGGTAAAATACACATGATATACTCTACATGGCTAAGTGAATACGTCATAGTAGTGATTTAGAGAGATCTAGCCATCCACTGACATAAACCGAAGTAATATGTCGCCTAGTCCTAGTTAACTGGTCCATGCAATCATCAGTTAACTGAGTCACATGTGTGGAAGTGAGAGAAACACATACAATCACACATTATGTGCCCTCTTGGCCACATGCATGAGATATGCACACTCCTAGTGAGGAAACCGAGGTGAACATGCAACCACGGGTGATAAAACCGAGGTTTTCGTGCATGAGTGACCTCCACTAGCCTAAATGAGGTGTAATTGAATCTAAACTAAAAAGGGAAGCCCCCCTATTTTGTAGGAGGCACCCTTATTTATAGGGGAATATTCTCACGAGAGAATATTCTCATCTATGGAAGCACCCTCAACATTTGACTATCAACCTTAAGAAAATAATTACCTAGGCGAGTGTCTAATATCTCCAACACCCCCCTTGAACACTACTAGAGTGTACATGATGAATGGGTCCTGAAAACCAAGGCCATGTTAGATACCCATTGTATAATGCATATAAGAATGAAACATTGAAAAAATAAAGGAAAGAGGGAAAACCTCATGGGAACCCCCTGTTGAAATAATGTAACTGCAAAGAGTATTCTTATTATTATTGATATATTATTCATGGGATCAATCCCCATTGTGAATTGATCATGTCGGTTATTGTATTAGGACCAAATCCCCTTTTGCGGATTGGTCAACAGACAATTGTAATAGGCAGAAAAAGAAGTCGGCCTCAACAGTTATTATTGAGACCCAGAAATATAATAAAGGTGGGTTTACCCACCCAGAGTGAGAGGTCGGCCCTGCTAGTGAAGACACTTCACACGTGCCAGACTTGTATATATAGAGAGGCCAACGCCTATCTTTGACACACAACTCACTTGCTCATTCTGAGAGGCAAGTTTCGATTTACCAGTTGGAGAGAGAGAGAAGAGTGGCACATATTTTGGAGAGGACTTTCTGTATTGGTTTGAGTTATCTCTTGACACTGTATTGGCAATATATAATAAGGAAGTTTTACTGGGTTTTCTTCCCCTAGAGGGTTTCCCAGGATAAATGTTGTGTCTCTTGTGAATGTGTATTTCTCAGTAATCTTGTTCTTATGTTGTTGTTATCTATTGAAATGCAAAGAACTATAATGATGGCATAAACATTAACATGGAATCAGAGCCAACATGAAGGAAGCATATTTCGCAATAGAAAAACGTCACTGTTGTCGTACCTACAAATTAGGGTTTTTCAAAAGTAAATCTTTTCAGCTCCAAAACCACCTAGAAAGTTGCACCCTCCCCCAAGGATCATTTTGGCACCTTCAGCGCACCTTTTCAGTGGCTGGATCTCTCAGAAAGTGAAACCCTAGTTTCAAAAAGTACCAGAAGTACCAGAAAACCAGAGTACCAGAAGTACCAGAGTACCAGAGGTACTAGAAAACCAGAAGCACCAGTCCAAAAATCTGCAGATCAATTTTGGAAAGGAAAAAGTTGGATTTTCTCAGATCCAAGTACACTAGGCTACTTGCCTCAGCCAAGCACACCTCCTGGTAAGGTCAAAAATTGATTTTGAGCACTTTTCATTTTTGGTCATTTTTCATAGCCCCAAGTACAAGATGTCTGCAAGCACAAAGCTTGTTGAGAAACTAGAAGGCATAGACAACTTCTGTGCCTGGAAGTATAGGATCGGTCTGATCCTTGCAGAGAATGACCTAGCAATGTTCATCAAAGCAGAAATGTCGGAACCTGAAGATGCCGTAGAGAAAGAAAAGCATCAAAAGGACTCAATCAGGGCTCAAAGAATCATTGCAGATTCAATCAAAGACCACCTGATCCCTTATGTATAATCCAAGAACACTCTGAAAGAGATGTTTGATTCTCTAAGCAAATTATACGAAGGAAAGAACATCAACTGAAAGATGAACCTAAGATCTCAATTGAAGAATACGAAGATGCAGAAAGGAGAAATGATTCAATAATATTTCTCCAGAATCTCATAGATTAAAGAACAGTTAAAAGTGATTGGAGACACCATAGATGAAGATGAATTCGTAATGACGTCCCTAAATGGTCTTACAAGACCTTGGGATGCATTCATTCAAACAATATGTGCCAGAGTTGTGAAGTTGCAGTTTGATAGCCTATGGGAAGAATGCATCCAAGAAGAGACAAGGGTAGCTAACCATGAAGCACTACTAGCAAGGGATGATGATCAAGCCCTAGCTACTCATACAAAAGGAGGAAGGAAGAAACCCTACTTCAAAAGGGAGACTCATAGAGAGCCTCAACCATCAAACAGATTCAATAACAAAGAATCTCATCCAAGGAGATTTAGAAGAAAAGACAACGCAAGGAAAGAGATCTCTCATCCATGCAATGCTATCATTGTGATAAGATGGGACACAAGGCGAATTCTTGTCCAGTTAGATGAGAAGAATACAAGAGGAAACATAAGAGGCAACATGCCCACATAGTCGAAGATGAAAGGCCACCTACAAAGATGATCAAGGATCATGTCTTGATCTCGGCTCTCTCAAGATCGGTAACACCTGGAGAGGACACATGGCTCATTGATAGTGGTGCATCAAAGCACATGACGGGTAAGAGAAGTACTCTCTCTTGTATTTCAGAAAAGAAGTTTTCTCAGAAAGTGACACTTGGTGATGATTACCAATATCCCATCAAAGGAGTGGGAGAATCAAACTACAAGCTAGATTCAGAAAACTCAATAAACATGAAGGACGTACTCTATGTACCAGGCTTGAAGAAGAATTTACTTTCCATATCAGCTTTAGACAAGAAAGGCTATAGAGTTGCCTTTATAGATGGAGAAGTTCTCATGTGGGCTAGAGGAGAAATATAAATGAAGTAATCATCATTGGAAATAAAGAAAATGGCTTATATAAGCTAAAGGGTCACCCAAAGACTGCCATGACCCAGGCCATTTAAAACTCATGCGAACTTTGGCATAGAAGATTAGCCCACATCAACTACAAGGCACTACCATACATATGTAAAGCTGTCACAGGTTTACCAGAACTCAAGGTTGATCAAGAAGGCATGTGCAATGGATGTGCGCAAGGGAAGAATATCAAGAACCCTTTTCCAAAGAGGGACAACACAACATAAGGAGTACTAGAACTCATTCATTCAGACGTGTGTGGCCCAATGCCATCATCCTCCATTAGTGGGTATGTATACTATGTATCATTCATTGATAACTATTCTCGCAAGACCTTGATATATTTCTTGAAATCTAAAGATGAAGTATTCAACAAGTTCAAGGAATTCAAAGCCTTGATAGAGAATCTTTATGAAAGGAAGATTAAGATACTCAGGTCAGATAATGGAGGAGAATATACCTCAAAAGAGTTCGTGAACTTCTACAGAGATGTTGGGATCAAGAGGGAACTCACTACTCCCTATAATCCTCAACAAAACGGTGTAGTTTAAAGGAAGAACATAACAATTATGGAAGCTGTAAAGACCATGATCCATGATCAAGATCTTCCTATGTGCTTATGGTTAGAAGCAACAATGGTAGCTGTTTATGTTCATAATCGATTATCCCATAGCGCACTTGGGTTCAAGACCCTAGAAGAGATGTTCACCGGAAAGAAGCCAGAGGTAAGCCATCTCAAAATATTTGGTTGCCCAGTCTTCATACACATTCCAAAAGAGAAGAGAAACAAGATGGAACCCTCCGGAAAGAAGGGAATATTTGTGGGATACTGTGAGGTCTTCAAGGCCTTCAGAATCTACATACCAGGTCACCACCACATTGAGATCAGCAGGGATGTGACCTTTGATAAAGAAGCAACACTTAAGAAATCAAGAAGATGCCAGCTTGAAGAAGTATATGAAGAGGAACCCGTAATTCCTAGGATTGCAGAATCCGTGAGGGAAGTTCCTAGAGCTGCAAAACCAATGAGGGAAGTCATAGCTTCCCCTGATGAGGAAACTCCTGAAGACCATGATGTAACAGAAGTTCAAGAACCTCCTCAAATGACCTTCTACCATAAAACAAAGCCTGCTTGGGCAAGAGAGCTTATTCAATATGGAGAGAAGTATGGTGTTCCAGAAGGAACCTCGAGACAGGTGAAAAGACCAAAGCCATTCTCCAGTTACATGGCTTTGATGTGTGATCTCCTGGATAAGGAGCCTACCTTCTTTGAAGAAGCCATTCAAAAGAAGGAATGGGCAGATGCTATGACAGAGGAATACCAATCCATAATAAAGAACGATGTATGGGAAATAGTTCCCAGACCAAAAAGTAAGGATATGGTATCATCAAAATGACTCTTCAAAATAAAACATGCTGCTGATGGAAGTATTGAGAAATATGAAGCAAGATTTGTCACTCGTGGATTTTCCCAGAAAGAAGGCATTGACTATGAAGAGACATTCACTCATGTAGCCAGATACACTTTGATTAGAACCATCATAGCTCTTGCAGCTAAAATGAAATGGAAGTTGCACCAGATGGACGTGAAGACAACTTTCCTGAATGGTGTTATCGAAGAGGAAGTGTATATAGAACAACCTCAAGGATTTGAGGTTGAAGATAGGAAGTCTCATGTCTGCAGATTGACGAAAGCCTTATACGGATTGAAGCAAGCTCCTAGAGCTTGGTATGGCCATATAGATAGTTTCTTGACAAGCTTGGGCTTTACCAAGAGTAAAGCTGATTCAAATCTCTACTTCAAAATTATGAACGATGAGCCAGTAATACTATTGTTGTATGTGGATGACTTATTCTTAATTGGAGAAGAAAAGCTCATCATCGAATGTAATAAGAGACTCACTTCAGAATTTGAGATGAAAGACCTCGGCATAATGCACTATTTCCTAGGTCTTGAGGTATGGCAGAGTCCAGAGAGGATCTTCCTTAACCAAGGGAAGTACACAGTCAAAATCTTGAAGAGATTCGACATGTTAGAATGCAAGCCCATGAATACACCCATGGAAGTGAAGCTGAAGCTGTTGGTCGATACTTCGTCAGACTTGATAGATGCCACACTGTACAGAAAAATTATTGGATCGTTGATGTACCTAACGAACACCAGACCAGGCATTTGTTTTGCCGTGAACACCTTGAGTCTGTTTTTGGTAGAACCTAGACATGTTCACCTAGTTGCTGCAAAACATGTGATGAGGTATCTTAAAGGTACATTAGATTATGGTCTCAGTTATGACGGAGTTCATAATTTCACATTGAGTGGATACACTGATTTAGATTGGGAAGGAAGCGTTGCTGACAGAAAAAGCACTTCCGGATGTTGTTTTAGTTTGGGATCAGCCATGATCTCGTGGCAGAGTAGGAAACAATCCAATATTTCTCTCAGCACAGCGGAAGCAGAGTACATTGCCGCATGTTCTGCTAGCTGCGAAGCTATATGGCTTCGAAAGTTGTTGACCGGTCTATTTGACCTAGAAATGGAAGCAACCACGATCCTATGTGACAACCAGAGCTGCATAAAGATGACAGAGAATCATGTATTCCATGACAGGTCGAAGCACATAGAGATTCGCTATCATTAAATCCGTGACATGGTGCAGAGAGGAGCCTTGAAGCTCCTGTATGTTAGCATGGATGAATAGGTTGTTGATGTGTTGACCAAACCTCTATCTCGTGTAAAGTTTGAACACTTTTGAGATAAGCTTGGTATAGTCCGAAAGGACCCTCCCTGAAAGGGGGAGTATATATGTTCCTTGCTTCTGACCTTTCTATTAGACGTAAAGCAAGATGACTCCTTGCTTCTGATCTCGCTATTAGACGTAAAGCAAGATGATGTGTGTGTTCCTTGCTTCTAACCTCACTGTTAGACGTAAATCAAGATGACTCCTTGCTTCTGACCTCGCTGTTAGACGTAAAGCAAGATGATGTGTGTGTTCCTTTCTTCTGACCTCGCTGTTAGACGTAAAGCAAGATGATGTGTGTGTTCCTTGCTTCTAACCTCGTTGTTAGATGTAAAGCAAGATGACTCCTTGCTTCTGACCTTGCTGTTAGACGTAAAGCAAGATGATGTGTGTGTTCCTTTCTTCTGACCTCGCTGTTAGACGTAAAGCAAGATGATGTGTGTGTTCCTTTCTTTTGACCTCGCTGTTAGACGTAAAGCAAGATGATGTGTGTGTTCCTTGCTTCTGACCTCGCCGTTAGACATAAAGCAAGATGACTCCTTGCTTCTGACCTCGCTGTTAGACGTAAAGAAAGATGATGTGTGTGTTCCTTGCTTCTGACCTCGCTGTTAGACATAAAGAAAGATGACTCCTTGCTTTTAACGTCGCCGTTAGACGTAAAGCAAGATGACTCCTTGCTTCTGACCTCACTGTTAGACGTAAAGCAAGATGATGATATGTTCCTTGCCTCTGACCTCGCTGTTAGATGTAAAGCAAGATGACTCCTTGCTTTTCACCTAGTTGTTAGATGTAAAGCAAGATGATGTGTTCCTTGCTTTTGACCCAGTTGTTAGACTTAAAGCAAGATGATGTATACCTTGCTTCTGACCTAGTTGTTAGACATAAAGAAAGATTTGACTTGCACTGAGCTACCAGCTTAACAACTGTGACATAGAGCCAGTTTAGTACTGTGATGGGCTAGCCAAGTGTTGTGATGAGGTATCATTTTATACTAATACATATTGATGTAGATGATGATGACATTCTTTCGAGAATGACGATGTTGTCGATGGAGAAAACTTCCGACAACTTATAGATATGTTAGCCAATGTTCCAAGATGATATTGACGATACTATCCTCCTGATGCCATTGATGATGCAGACCTCTCTCACCCGATGCTGTTGAAGAATACCCTTCTTGTTAAGGGGGAGTGTTAAAATAATGTAACTGCAAAGAGTATTCTTATTATTATTGATATATTGTTCATGGGATCAATCCCCATTGTGGATTGATCATGTCGGTTATTGTATTAGGACCAAATCCCCTTTTGCGGATTGGTCAACAGACAATTGTAATAGGCAGAATAAGAAGTTGGCCCCAACAGTTATTATTGAGACCCAGAAATATAATAAAGGTGGGTTTACCCACCCAGAGTGAGAGGTCGACCCTGCCAGTGAAGACACTTCACACGTGCCAAACTTGTATATATAGAGAGGCCAGTGCCTCACTTTGCCACGCAACTCACTTGCTCATTTTGAGAGGCAAGTTTCAATTTACCAGTTGGAGAGAGAGAGAAGAGTGGCACATCTTTTGGAGAGGAATTTCTGTATTGGTTTGAGTTATCTCTTGACATTGTATTGGCAATCTATAATAAAGAAGTTTTACTGGGTTTTCTTCCTCTAGAGGGTTTTCCAGGATAAATGTTGTGTCTCTTATGAATGTGTATTTCTCAGTGATCTTGTTCTTATGTTGTTGTTATCTATTGAAATGCAAAGAACTATAATAATGGCATAAACATTAACACCCCCCCGGTCCCCTCAAAGTACAATGCATAAAAAATGAAGAAGGGGTTATCACATAAACTTGTTAGAGTCTTGTGAATTTGGGGTTTTTGCCTAAGTCTGTAGTTTTACCTGTCTTTCCTCCTTTTACAGACCCAATCATATGGTTTTTTCCTTTCAGCTTATAGTTTTTCTTCTTTTTGCCTACCTGAGAGGTGTCGGCCCTAAGCCTTTCTGTTTTCTCTATGGTCGATCACTTCTCTCTCTTTACCTCTGTCACTGATCCTTTTGCTTTCCTAAGCCCTCAGTCAATCATTCAAGTATTCATTTATAGGGACCACAACCATAAGCACAAGCACAATACTTAGAGCGGTCTGATATGGACTCAAATCAAGTGAGCGAACAAGATTAGCTTTCAATGACAAAGATCCATTAGGGTCATCAGATCGACAAGCATCAAGTGATCGAGATCATAGAGTTACACGAAGTATAGCGACAGACATAGTTCTGAAATCACGAGGCCCGTCCTAGCAGTGGATCCTGGGGAGGACAAGTGGAAACATATTAGCATTTTGCTGACTCGTGGGATGGAGCAGTCAAAGGGCAGAGTCATGAGGACTCATGAAACGTGAATTTGCAAAATGATTTGGGTTTTCCATTTCAAAAGGAAACATGGCGCAAGATTGAATCATGGAGAAATTCATTTCAGAAAAGTTGAAGCAAGGAATGCGCAAATTTCCCGAGTCCCAAAATGCCGAGTCCGAGGTCCCGAAATGCTGATAGTCGAGGTCCTGAAATGTTGATATTCATTTGGGTCGTTCGATCAAAGGGGACGCATGGCACTTGATCCAAGAGATCGCGATTTCATGACTTGGAGGTTTGAGTATGGAGCACAACGTGAGTTCACGAAATGCGAAATCATGATGTGCCTGAGAGTTGGGCCCATGGTCATAGCCCGAGGTTGTATGTAGAGTGGGGCCATAGAGAAGGGTAAGCGCTTATTGAGCAGCAGGCAACCAAGGTTGTTCAAGAAAATGATCGTGGTCATCAGATTTAAAGCGAGTCTAATCGTCGATCTGGATATGCCATTTCGCAGGATCGAGCATCGAGATTTTTGAGATTGAAAGGGGTGAAAACTCTTGAAATGCGAAATCCAAAAATTTTACCTGGGCGCCCCAGGTCATGGCCTAAGGTCATGTGGAGCAATGGAGAGGAGTTGTGCAAAGGCTGAAGTGCCCAATTGGTTACAGAGAAATATCTGTGTGGCCTTGAGGCGCCAAAATTGACTCGAAGGAGCCATGAGCTCGTCTAGGACAATTATGGATGTCAGGTTTTTCCTGATCCCAACGAAAGTAGTTAATGGAAATGGGGGAAGGTAGTTGAAACCCTAGCTCACCATATAAATGGAAGGCATGTAAGGCCTGACCGTGGGGACTGAACCATCAACCCGTGGTACCCCTGCAAGCAGATTTCCCCGCAGACCCATGCTGATCCGAGATTGGGTCTGACAGAAGAATATGCAGACACAAAGTTTTGAAAGTAATAGTCAGGTCATGCTCCTGGTGGTGGCAGGTTGTTTTGAGTATAAATAGTCAGTTTTGATATTTTGTTAAGGTGGATGGTAGAGCAAAGCTCCCGTATTGTAAAGTTTTAATGAAGCTTTTGGTTCTCTGGTTATGTGTTTTAATCTGAGATTTCTTGTTTAATGACAATCAACTTTCTTGCTCCCTCTTGTTTTCCTCTGACACTGAAAGAGTTCATGATTGACTGATTCACATGAATTATTGTGACTGTATTATGATGAATGTTCGATTATAGTGCTGTAATAATTCCTTTCAGTTTGTTTGAGATTTGAATTCAAGAAGATCTTGTGTTTAAGTCTTTCCTCTTTGGTTGCTGGAAGACCTGATGTCTGCGGCAGACCTCTACACTCTCCTCACCAAAGTCTTCCCTCTACTCACCCTTACTCCAAATTACTGACTGAAGTTGATTCCAGACCTCAATTGCTTATGCATGCTAGTCGAGTTTTCTAAGTTAAAACGATATCATCTCGAGTCTGCGCCCATTTGGCCTCTTTAAAAACCAACCCGTGACATAAAACTTTGATGGGTACTGGGCTTGCCTTCGATGCAATCCGAATGTGACTTCTGGTGTGAACATTTCTGGCATCGTTGCTGAGAACGAATTGAAGATTTTCCCTGGGATTGAATGACAAAGCTTACTGGTTTTGAAGGTGCATAAGGACTCAAAACATTGAAGATTGCAAATGTGCACCTGGCGACTCCACTGTTTCAATTCTGGCTCCTGAAGGAACACACACGAGGGCCACTTCACTACTGCCTTTAGCAATGTCTGAAGCTGACCCAGAGGAAATTATTAGAAAGGGAAAGATTGCTAAAAAAGGTACCTCTATTGTACCAAGTTTTTCTGATAATTTGCATAATCCCTCTTTACGAACTCCAGTAATCGTTTCTGATTCTCCTATTATACAAACTACTGAAGTTTCAAGAAATTTAAGTTTTGGGAGTTTTCCTGCTGATTTCTCCCCTCCTATTCTTGGTCTGGAAGGAGAGAGCTTTGACACCCCTTTCTCCCCCGAAGTTGTGAAGTGGAAGGAGAGATATTTGACCTTAAAATACTTTCCTACTCCACCTCCTATTAGAGTTTCTACAACTACAGAAGGGGAAACCTCTGTTACCTCTAGCCCCTTATATTTATCTCCTAACGTTCAGCCTTTTATTTTTTCTCCCAGAAGCACAACCCCAGTCTCGCCCATCCAAACTCCATCTCCTCCAGCTCATGTCCAAATGGCAGGTGCTAATCCTCCTAGAAACATAATGGCTGAGATATTGGTTGCTAGATATGCCCCTCTGGTTTTACCTCAACCTATGAATGCTCTCCCAGCCACAGAATACCTTAAGCGCATGCCCCAGTTCACAAGAGAGGGAGACGTGACTGCAGAAGAGCACCTTGCATCCTTTTATAGATTTGCATAGATTCAGACCATCGAAAATGAAGATGTGTAGGGATTGGTTTAAGGACTTTCCTCCTAGATCTATTGTCGAGATTGCTGCTTTGGATGATTCATTCTTAAGAAATTGGGGGAATAAAAAAGATCTCCCTTATTATATTACAGAATTCGGGGCACTTAAGAGAGAAGAAGGGGAATATGTTTCAGACTTCTCGAAGAGATTTAATAAGATGTGTAAAAACATTCCCGCTGAAGTTAAACCCACATAAACCTCTACCAAGATGACTTATGCTAATACTTTTGACCTTGATTTTTGCCTCTTGTTGAGAGAAAGAAGAGATACCTCCTTGGCTCATATGCAAGATGCAACCATTGAAGTAGAATCTAATATATTTCCAATTGATAAGCTTAAGGGTAAGGCTGATAGAGACAGAGGAAAAGGTAAGTCTGAAGGTTCGACTTCTAGTTCTTTTGTTGCCCCCCCTCAAACAGATGAAATGACCAAGCTACTAAAATCACTTTCTGTTAGAATGGAAATGATCGAATTAGAAGGAAAGCATAACTACAAAAATCCCCAAAATGATGATAACAGAGGTAACTATAGGAGGCCTAACAATACTCCTCAGATTATCCAAAGAGACCAGAGGAGAAAAGACAGAAATGATCAGAAAATCCAGACCCCTCTCCAAAATAATCTCGTTGTTGATGAAGAATAAGGGGATGAATACCTTGATCCTGAAATCCGATTGCTTGGGGACACCTCCTCTTTTCCTCACTTAACTCAGTCTGCGTATGAGGAATCTCTCATGGATAGTCAGCTTAATGAGTTGACCAAAGGGGACAAGGCCAACAACAGCCCCAACAGATATAACCTCAGGTCCAAGAAGAAGGAAGGAAAGCCTAATTTTCCTGAGTAGCCTACCAGAGCAAAGAAGCATTCTAAATATGTAGTAGACATAAGCAAAGGTAAGAAAGTTAGAACCCCCTCTCAAGTGGCCATAACTCCTATCCCAGAAGTGAAAGAAATCCTAAAGCCTACATCCCCTTTTAATTGTGAGCATAAGATTCAAAAGATTAGGATCCTTGTACCCCTTTTAGAGATGGTCAAGCATGAAGATTTCAAAAGGAGCCTCTCTAAGCTGTTGTTGCTTGAACCCACAAATAATCCCACAGACTCAATAAATTTGCAAGATGAAAAGTCAGCAATTATCTTAGGTCCTCTGATAGAAGACATAGATGATTCATCCCCTCCCTTCTATACATCACTGAATATACATGATAAGGTGTTGCATAATTTCCTAATGGATTCAGGGGCATTTCATAATCTCATGTCTAAAATTGTCATGGAAGAATCGGGATTGGAAATCAAATTTTTTTTTTCATGATTTGTATTCCTTTGACTCTAGGAAAGTGCAATGTCTTGGGGTTATCAAAGACCTAGTTGTGACCTTGTTTCAGCTGCCCATGAAAAGTGTGGTTATGGACATTGTAGTGGATGATGTTCCCTCCAAGTTTGGCATGCTTTTGTCAATATCTTGGATAAAAAGACTTGGAGGAACCTTGCAAATGGACCTCACATATGCCACTATTCCTGTGTTTGGGGGGGATCATAGAAGACTTTACAGGGAAGCCCAGTTGGGATATATTATTAGTGATGAAGCAAACCCCACCAATCATCCCATCTTTGCACTTGACACTGATTTGGGATCTAGTTTGTTACAACTCACTGATGCTTTTGAAGCTCCTCTTGAAATCATAAAGCAACCCATTTCTTTTCATGAAAAACCTCCCCCAACTACTTCTATGTGGAATGTGTTCTTTGACAGAGCCTCTTCTAGGGAAGGTGTTGGTGTTGGAGTGGTTTTTGCATCACCTTCTCAAGAAGCCATACCTTTGTCCTATAAACTAGAATTTGAAGCTACCAACAATGTGGCAGAGTATGAGGCTCTTGTTTTGGGTTTAAGGGCTGCAAAAGACATGGGGATTGAAGAGCTAGAACTATTTGGAGATGTTGAACTAATTTTTCATCAGGTCAAAAATGCTTATCAAGCCAATCACCCTAGGCTTAAGACTTCTAGAAATGAGGTGTGGGACCTAATTGACAATTTCTTCTTAGCTTTCAACATTTCATTTATTCCAAGAGAGGAGAATACTATGCCTGATTCTTTGGTTGTCTCAGCGAGCCATTTCAGGATCCCACCGCCACCTAAGCTCAGGTATGATGTTGAGGTAAGATATAGACCCTCTATACTTGACAATATCAAGCATTGGAAGGTGTTCGAGGATGATCTTGAAATCATAAAATTTCTTGAGTTTGTTGATGAGTTCTCTGCATTACACATTGATGAGGATCATGATTCCGAAGGTGACCATCACACTGATGTATTTTTAAATAAAATTTCTAATCACCATATTGTTTAGCTGCCTAGCAACCACATTCCAAAGGGACTAGTTCCATTAGAAATGCTGTTCAATGGGAACGATGTAACAGTAAAGTTTAAAGGCCCAACTGAGTATGCTAATGTAGTTGAGTGCAATATTGGTACAGAGGAGGATCCAAAGTTTGTCAACTTGTCAAGAAGCCTGTCAAGGGAGCAGAGAGTCGAGTATACTGATCTTTTAAAAGAATTTTCTAATGTGTTTGCCTGGACCTATGAAGACCTTAGAACATACGACACAGTCGTCATTGAGAATAAGATCCCATTGAAAGAGGAGGCCAAACCATTTAGGAATAAATTGAGACAAATAAATCATATGCTGCTGCCTATTATGGAAAGGGAGCTAAAGAAGTTGTTGGACGCCCAAATCATTGTCCCTTTGAGATATTCTAAGTGGGTGGCCAACTTGGTTCCAATAAGGAAAAAGAACGGAGAAATTATAATCTGTGTTGATTTCAGGAACCTGAATAGAAGCTCTAAGAAGGACAATTACCCTTTGCAAAAGATGGAACACATATTGTAGAGGGTGACAGGCACATCTAGGATCTCCATGATTGATGGATTTTCTGGCTACTATCAGATCTCTGTAAGATAGAGAAAAGACAACCTTCACCACTCCTTGGGGCACATTTATGTATGCCAAAATGCCCTTTGGATTTATGAACGCAGGAGAAACCTTCCAAGGAGCCATGGACATCGTCTTCATTGGATAAAGGGATAAAGTTTTGGTCATATATTTGGATGACATAACAATCTTCTCCAAATCTGATAAAGAACATTGCCAACCTCTGAGAAAGGTCTTCTCGAAATGAAGAAGGTTTGGTCTCTCCCTAAATACCAAGAAGTATTTCTTTGCCATGCAAGAAGGAAAATTGTTGGGACACATTGTATCAGCTGAGGGGGTCAGGATTGATTCAAGCAGGGTAGAAGCTATTCAAGCCTTATCACTTCCTAGATCTAAGAAAGAAGTTCAGTCCTTTCTGGGAAAAAATAATTTTCTAAGAAGGTTTGTTTCAAATTTTGCTGAATTTTTGAAGCATATCACAACCATGCTCAAGAATGGGAACGAAGTAAAATAGACTGCTGAGTCCAGAGAATCCTTCAACCAAATCAAGAAGGCACTCACTAAAGCACTTGTGCTAATCAGTCCTGATTATTCCAAGGTTTTTCTTATTTTTTCCTTTGCTTCAATTGACACAGTGGTCGTTGTTTTACTACAAAATAACGATGCAGGACTGGAACAACCTATTTATTTTTTCAGTAGAGCACTGAGAGACGCAGAAGTCAGATATGACATCATGGAGAAGCAGGCCTATGCCTTGGTAAAAGCCCTCAAATCTTTCAGAGTCTATGTTCTGCATTCGAAGATCATTGCATATGTTCGTTCAGCTGATGTGAAGGACATCCTCATCCAACATGACATAGATGGAAGGAGGAGCAAGTGGATTTCCAAAATCCTTGAATTTGATCTGGAAATAAAACCCACCAAGCTAGTTAAAGGCCAAGGTTTAGCCAAGTTGTTGGCTGAATATAATTGTAAAGATTTCGAGTTTAACTTCTTCAACGTTTGCTCAGAAAATCAACAGGCTACAATGTCTAATAAAGACCCTCAAGACAACCCCCCATTAGAAGGATGCCCTTGGTACAAAGACATTATATTTTTTTTTGCAGGAGTTGCAACCTCCAGATGGCATGGGAAAAATCAAGGCAAGAGCCCTTAAGCTCAAAGTAATTAAATATTGCCTTATTGAGCAGGTTTTGTATTGGAAAGACCCTCTGGGAGTGCTTCTAAGATGTTTAGATCCACTGGAGGCCCACAAAATTATGTTTGATTTTCATGATAGCCTATGTGGGGGACATCACTTCTAGAGAACCACGGCCTATAAAATTCTCAGGGATGGATATTTTTGGCCTACTTTGTTCATTGATGTCTCTGCGAAAATTAGAGCTTGTGTTAAATGTCAAAAATTTTCTGGGAAGCAACAGCTGAAGTCCCTGCCATTGAAGCATGTGGTTGCTTCAGGGCCCTTCCAGCAATGGGGCCTAGACTTCATTAAGAAAATTCATCCCACATCAAGCGGCCAACATATATGGATCTTGACTGCCACAAATTATTTTACCAAGTGGATAGAGGTTATCCCCACAAGGAGTGCTTCTCATAAGGTGATCATTGGTTTTCTAGAGGATATTATAGTAAGGTTTGGTTGTCTGAACAAAATCATCACTGATAATGCTGCATCCTTCAAAGCTGAAACACTAATCAAGTTTTTTGAGCAATTCAGAATTTCATTGATCCACTCTACCCCTTACTTTCCACAAGGCAATGGATTAGCAAAGTCCTCTAATAAATGCCTGATAAATATCATCAAAAGACTGTTAGAAGACAATAAGAAAGCATGGGATTCAAAGCTCAAGTTTTCTCTGTGGGCTGATAGGGTGACAACAAAGAGGTCTCTGGGCATCTCCCCTTTCCAGCTTGTATATGGAATTGAAGAAGTTTTTCCTTCTCAACTCGCCTTGTCGGTGGTAAAGTTCTTCCAAGACTATTAGGAAGAGCCTAATGACATGATCAGGAGAATGCATCAACTGGTCGAAGTGCATCATGCTAGGGAGAAGCTACTGGATAAAACACATGAATGTTAACAAAAGGTCAAGCAAGCCTTTGAAAGAAAGGCAAGAAAAGAGGATTTCCAGCTGGGAGATCTAGTATTCAAATCAGATGCACCCAGACAGGACAAGGGAAAACATGGTAAATTTGAAGCCCTTTGGATTGGACCCTTCAAAACTTCTGAGACACTTTCAAATAATACTTATAGGTTGCAGAATTTGGAGGGTGACTAATTTTTTGGTGGCCCTGTAAATGGGCACTTCCTGAAAAGGTTTTTTGTTTAAATCCAGAGTCGCCATCCTACCATTGTAAATACCATTCCTGTTTTACGTTTATTTTGTTTTTAATAGGAGACTCCATAGCCTAAAGCTAAGGAACTGGAACTACTTGTTCTTGGCAGCTCGTAGGGAGAATTCCATCCCCTGTGGAGCCAAATGTTATCACATAAACTTGTCAGAGTCTTGTGAATTTGGGGTTTTTTCCTAAGTCTGTAGTTTTACCTGTCTTTCCTCCTTTTACAGACCCAATCATAAGGTTTTTCCCTTTCAGCTTATAGTTTTTCTTCTTTTTTCTTGCCTGAGAGGTGTCGGCCCTAAGCCTTTCTTTTTTCTCTATGGTCGATCACTTCTCTCTCTTTACCTCTATCACTGATCCTTTTGCCTTCTCGAGCCCTTAGTCAGTCATTCAAGTATTCATTTATAGGGATCGAAACCATAAGCATGAGCACAACACTTAGAGTGGTCTGATATGGACTCAAATCAAGCAAGCAAGCAAGATCAAATTTCAACGGTGAAGATCCATCAGGGTGATCAGATTGATGACCATCAGGCGATCAGAATCATAGAGTTACATGAAGTATAGTGACAAAAAAAGTTTTGAAATCGCAAGGCTCGTCCTAGCTGTGGATCCTGGGGAGGATAGTTGGCAATAGATTATCATTTCACTGAATTGCAAGATGGAGCAGTCAAAGGGAAAAGTCATGAGGACTCACGAAACATGAAGTCATGAAATGATCTAGGCCGTCCATTTCAGAAGGACACATGGCACAATATCAAATCATGGAGAAAGTCATTTCAGAAAAGATGAAGCAAGGAATGTGCAAATTTCTCGAGTCCCAAAATGTCGATGGTCTGAGGTCCCGAAATGTTGATATCCGAGGTCCTGAAATGCCGATAGCTGAGGTCCCAAAATGTTGATATTCATCTGGTTCATCCGATCAAAGGGGACATGTGGCACCTGATCCAAGAGATCGCGATTTCACGACTCAGAGGTTTGAGTATGGAGCACAATGTGAGTTCGTGAAATGTGAAATTGTGATGCGCCTGAGAGTTGGGCCCACAATCACAACTCGGGGTTGTATGTAGAGTGGGGCCATAGAGAAGGGTAAGCTCTTATTGAGTGGTAGGTAGCTAAGGTTTTTCAAGAAAATTATCGTGGCCGTCAAATTTAGAGAAAGTCTCATCGTCGATCTGAATAGGCCATTTTGCAAGATCAAGCATCGGGATTTTTGAGATTGAATGGGGTAAAAACTCCCGAAATGCAAAATCCAAAGATTTCACCTGGGAGCCCCAATTCATGTGGAGCAATGGAGAGGAGATGCGCAAAGGCTGAAGCACCCGATTTGGTCACAGAGAGAGAGCTGTGTGGCCTCGAGGTGCCAAAATTGACTCGAAGGAGTAATGAGATTGTCCGGGACAATTATGGGTGTCAAGTTTTTCCCGATCTTGACGAAAGTAGTTAATGGAAATGGGGGAAGGTATTTGAAACCTCAGCTCACCCTATAAATGGAAGGCATGGAAGGCTCGACTGTGGGGACTGAACCATCGGCCTGTGGTACCCCTGCGAGCAGATTTCCCCACAGACCCATGCTGATCCGAGATCACGTCTGATAGAAGAATGGAAATGCAGATTGACAGAAGAAGATGTAGACAAAAAGTTTTGAAAGTAATAGCCAGGTCAAACTCCTGGTGGTGGCATGTTGTTCTGAGTATAAATACTCAGTTTTGATATTTTGTTAAGGTGGATGGTAGAGAAAAGATCTTGTATTGTAAAGTTTTAATGAAGCTTCTAGTTCTCTGATTATGTGTTGTAATCTGAGATTTCTTGTTTAATGATAGTCAGCTTTCTTGCTCCCTCTTGTTTTCCTCTGACACTGAAAGAGTTCATGATTGACTGATTCACATGAATTATTGTGACTGTATTATGATGAATGTTCGATTATAGTGCTGTAATAATTCCTTTTAGTTTGTTTGAGATTTGAATTCAAGAAGATCTTGTGTTTAAGTTATTCCTCTTTGGGCTGTTGGAAGACCCGATGTTTGCGGCAGAACTCTACACTCTCCTCACCAAAGTCTTCCCTCTACTCACCCTTACTCCAAATTACTGATTGAAGTTTATTCCAGACCTCAATTGCTTATGCATGATATTCTAGTTTTCCGAGTTAAAATGATATCATCTTGAATCTGCGCCCATTTGGCCTCTTTAAAAACCAACCCGTGACACAAAACTATGATGGGTACTGGGCTTACCTTCGACGCAATCCGGAGGTGAATTCTGGTGCTAACAGAAGGAACACAAGCAATTGTTAAAAAACAATGTCCTTCACTCCAAGATGATCATGCAGGAAGTGGAACTTCTACTTAGTAAATGTCTTAGTGAATATGTTTGTAGTTTGTTTGGTAGATGGACAATACTCCAAATCGATGATACTTTCATGGACCATCTCTCTGATGTAATGAGTATGGATCTCGATGTGTTTGGTCCACTTTGGTTCAATGGGTCTCTACAAAACTTGAGAGTACTCTAATTGTCACACCTAATGACAGTCGGATGATGAAAGTGGATGCCAAGCTTAATGAGGAAGTTCTGAAGCCAAAGTACCTAAACAATAACATCGATTTCTCCTTTGTACTCGACCTCTGCTGAGGATAGATAAATAGTTGTTTTCTTTTCGCTTAACCAACAAATGGGACCCAAACCCAAACTAAGAACATACTTAGAAATTGACTTGCAATCTTACGCTATCACTGGCCTAATTAGAATCAATGAATCCCATGAGATCCAATGCATAATATGTTGCACAGTGGATCCCATAAACTATGGTGCCCTAAACATATATAAGGATGTGCTTGGCATCCTTCCAATGTAGCTCATGCATATCCTACATGTACCTAGAAACCACCCCTATTGCATATGAGGGATCCGACTAGGTGTTAGTGAGGTATAGAAGGCTGCCCCAAATCATCGATACAAAGTGTTGTCCACTACTGGTGCATTCTCGCCATCCTCAAGATGTACCCTAGACAAAAAGGGTATGGTTGTTGACTTGTGCCAGTCGGTCATGTGGAATCTAACCAAGAGATCTATTTCATACTTAGACTAAGATAGCTTGATTCCTGAAGAATCGTGATTGATATCGACCAAGGAAATAATGCAATTGACCGATGTCTTTCATGAGAACCTGTCATGCAGAATGTCTTTGAATGCAAAAATTGTTGAGGTTGAACTTCCTGTGATGAGGAGGTCATCAACATAAAGAACTAGGATTAGCAAGGACTCTGAGGTTCTCAACATGTAGAAATTTGGATTTCATCTAAAACAATGCCGAGAAAGAAAGTTGGCATCCATATTGGCATACCATGCTCAAGGTGCCTGCTTGAGGCCATAGAGTGACTTCTTAAGTCGACATACGTCTCAGGATGAGTTATGAATGAACCCCTGTGGATGCTCCATGTAAATATCCTCTGAGAGATCCCCGTGAAGAAAGGAATTCTTCATGTCCATATAGTGAACTTCCCACCCCCTAGCTGCTATAATGGCAAGGGCCAATCAGATGGAGTCCATATTTTCTATGCAAGAAAATGTCTCATCATCATCTATCATGTGGATCTACCGAAAACCATTGGAAACCAGTATTTCCTTATACCTTCTCACCTGTCTGTCTGTTATCTTCTTGGTCTTGTAGACCCATCTACATATGAAAAGCTTCATCTCTGAAGGAAGTGAAACCAAATCCCAAGTCTGGTTCTTGGGGAGAGAGTTGTACTCCTGCTACATAGCGGCTTCCCAGAAGGGATTCCCTACAGCCTTTGCATAGGTCTACGGGTTTGAAGCTAGAACCATATAACAATGTGGGGGCATTGCTATTTCGGTAACTATGAGTTCATGAGGAGGATCCTCAAACTAATACCTCATCCTCCTCTGATCTGCTAGATCCCCCACAAGGTCTTCGAATGTATGTAGTGTGGTTTTTTCCCACTTGGGAATCTATGGTGGCTCAACATCAACATGCTCACCATTGACATGTTTATCATATTCTGAATCATATTCAAAACTCAGATCTAAACCATGAACTGAATGAGTGGACTCATCCTCATTGATGTTTGGTGCAAGTAGTGGTACAAAGGTATTTGCATGTAGCTCCAATGGTGCATGCAAGGGAGTTTCCCCAAACTAAAAACTATGCTCAATGATGAGCCTGTCACTAGAGGGACCAAGTAACCTATGACCCTTCACACCATCTAAATATCCCACGAATATGCATGTGGTACTCTGCGGATCAAATGATTTCCTCTTTTGAGAGGGTACATGGGCCCATGCACGTGATCCAAATATTCAGAAGTGGGTGACATCCTACTTGCTACTGCTCCATGCCTCAAAGGGAGTCTGATCCTTGATGGTTCTGTGAGGAGATCCATTCTGAATGTGGTTAACACAATTAAGTTCCTCACCCCAAATCTTGGGTGGTAGATATCTTGCATGCAACATGCAAGTGGCCATCTCCTTGAGGGATATGTTCTTCCACTCAACTACTCTATTCTAATGCAGAGTGTCAGGTATTGTGTGTTATAGTTGTATACCTACCTCTAAACAAAGATGTTGAACATCTCGGTTCACATACCCCCCCTCATTTTCTGTGCATAGAAATTTGATCTTTCTCCTGGACTAAGTCTCTGTATGTGCTTTGAAGTTTTTGAGATGCTCTAAAACTTCATACTTATGCTTGAGAAAATACACCCAAGTGTATCATGAGAAATCATCAATAAATGTAAGCACATACCTTGCTTTGTTGATGGATGGATGAGGAAAGGGTCCCATTAGATCACTATGGATTAGATCCAAAGGAGAGGAGGCCATCCAGACCTTCCCTTTCTAAAACATCTCTTGAGGATGTTTTCCAAGAATGCATCCTTGACAAACTCCTTTTTAAAAGTGTATGTTGGGAAAGTTGGTGACCAAATCCTGTTTGCATAGCTGCTACATGTATTTGAAGTTTATATGGTTGAATCTCTTGTGCCATAATCTACTAGTATCATCAACATGTGTCAGTAGTAAAGCATAATCAGATTTAGCAATGAATTTACAGAAAGTATACAAATGAGATTGGTTGTTTACCTCACCAACAATAGTCATGGAGTTATCACGCATATAAGATACAGTTACAGAATCAAGTGTAAACTCCACCCTTTTCCATGTACTATAATGTGTTATCTCATAAACAGAGAGAAGATTCACAGAGAGTTTTAAACATGCAAGACATTCTCAAAAATTATGTGTTGGAGTTCTACTCTCCCTTGGCCAATGACCTCAACTAGGGTATCATCTCCCATTAGGATGGGAGGACCCGTACATGCAGAAATAGAAGATAAAACATTTTTTGTTGCTGCCATATGATGGGATGCACTTGCATCTAAGATCCATGCATCGGGAGAAGAGTTAATGACAATAATTTAATGAGAGTTACCTCATTTTGTTGGTGCTTTATCTTATGAGTTATTCTTGGAAGCTTTAGAAATATGATCCCAGAGGTTGTTCTTCTGAAGAATCTATGCCATAAGATCAATTTGTTTCTTCATGCAAGTTGATTCGGGCTGATAGTAGCAGTTTCAATAACTGCATTTGTTCTTCAATTTCTTTCCTTTTCTACCTTTGGATCCTGAAGAACATGTGGTAATAAACTCTAATACTAAGAGGGGGTGAATCAATATTAGACATATTTTAACACTTTTTATCTTTACCACTTTAATTAGTCATTATATGATCAAATAAATAAAATCAACATAGTAGCATAATACACATATATTTAACGTGGAAACCCAAAATGAGAAAAAAACCACAAAAAATTCTTTAGAAAATCTGGTAGGCACCAACCTACTATTGCTTGCAGGAACCAACCTGCAGGAGACACTTATCTCCTTGACTGAGCACCAAATCAGTAACAATGTTTTCAGGCACCAACCTGTAGGGGACACCAATCCCCTTGGATGAGAACCAACTCAACAAATTTTGCAAGAACCAACTTGTAGGGGACACCAATCTCCTCCCTTGCACCACCCTACCACCCTCTAATAAATATGATTTTGTTTTATCTGCCTTTATGACCTCAAAACCTCAGCGATTCTCTTCACACGATCTAGTCCTCCCACATGTTGATCCACTCCATGAGATGACTATATTATCTTCCCTTAATCTTCTGGTATCCCGAACCTATGAGCCTCATAGATCCTCTCTATTTTCCTATGATTCTTTGCATCTCTTTTAATCCATCCTCACTGAATATGATTTGGGAATTGTGATTTATAGATTTCATTCATACTTTCATCAATTTGTCTACATACAATCTTTCATGGGTTCAACTCTTGCTCCCTTTACTTCTTCCTTAAATCGGGCATAAAAAATCCTTTGTAACCAGATCAAACGCCTCCATGAAAACCTGGTCTTGGTTCCCTTCTATCTCATGTGATCTTGTTCACTGGCCCTCAAAACTTAGCCACCATACGATCTGGATCTCCATTGAATTGCCACCATCGATTGTTTCCTTAATATCGAGATCATCGGGGCATGAAAACACTCAACAACACCCCATCACACAACCACTGTTTGATCCAATCAACATTCAAACTCAACCATTGATATATTCACCACATATCCAAACCACTAAACATCACCTCGATGCATAGTAACCGT
The DNA here is from genome assembly GCA_032191745.1 of Picea mariana. Taxonomy (NCBI): domain Eukaryota; kingdom Viridiplantae; phylum Streptophyta; class Pinopsida; order Pinales; family Pinaceae; genus Picea; species Picea mariana. The sequence goes on along the minus strand of JASDQU010013948.1, from coordinate 60,501 downwards.
ATGATCTTCCTTTAACCAATAATGGTTGTTGATTTGTTCTCATACCACCAAAATGAACAAAGTAAATAATTCTCAATAGTTGTTAGATTGGATCCTTCGTTCAATTGTAACCATTAATGTTGTCTAGTGGAACAAATCACATAACCTTAATTCTCAACCACAGTTGGATGAAGCCATAATTATATGTGGATTGTTGATCTAGTCTCTTCTTTCCATCAGGGACAACAATCATTTTTGTCATCGGTTTATTACTGATAACACGGTCCACTTCGATCATCATCGACGAACGGTGGAGATCTACTAGGTCCCCAGATCAACGACTAAGATTTAATCTAACAACCCTCAATTTCCATATTCTATCTTTCTATAAAACCAAGCTCCTTGAACAAGGGATAAGCAGTGTCGTTGTTAGTGCTTTTAATAGTGGTAAATACACACGGTTAAATTGTCCCTACGATATATTAAGATTGATGAAACTTTGGGTCCTAATAACTCTTCATATGACCACAAATATGACCAGGTTCTTAAGGTATCGTCGTTGCCTTGGAGTATCGATGCACACCTTGGATTCAAATTGTCTCGATGATAGGCTGGGATCCAACGAAACTAGACCCACTTTGACTTATGTTCCAGTAAAACACTACAACATTCCTTCATCACGAACTGTCGGTCTGGTTCACTCTAAATAAATCCTCACCTTTGATCTGATTAAGGGTTAATATTCACCGTTGATTTCACCGCTACATACACCATTGATTTCCTTTACCTTTATCGTCATTGACGATCTCATGATAAAGTTTGGCAAGTCCCGATGTGGTAGTCTCCTGACAATGTGATCTTGGTTGTCGATTCTGAAAATCATTCATCCAGATCTAATCACCACCATCGATCCAGACAAGATCTCGCCACCTGTTTCCATTGCAATGAATAGACCTACACCATCAATATTCTCCTCGAATTAGATCTTCACTATTGATTAACTTTCTTTGGCTCATTGTCGTTGGCCCCATTCATCGTCAACACTAATTACCAAGTCTAGTTTTTTCGGCGATCAAAAGTAGATATCGTTGTCGACGATCCTGTGGATCTTGACTCCAAATATCACCAAGTTAAGTTCCAATGATATGGAAAAATACCAATTGATCCCATCTGTTGATTCTGGGAAAGGATTTTCCCCGATCTAATCTACACCATTGGATGTATTTTCTTATTCATGATCTAGAGGCAAATCAACGACCACGATTAACCCCTTATCTTGATCGAGTGATAGTTGTTCCTTGATGCTTACAAATGGATTCAAACTTTGTTCCTTGAGGGTATGTGACCCCTGTTTTGACCTAAACATGATCTCCTTTTAGATAAATCTCATCCAACTTCCAATATTCATTTCCTTCAGTTCTGTGCATCCCATAATCCTTGCAGAAATTCAACAACACATAGTCATCGCTCGGGGACATTCTTCCTTTGTCTGGTTGGTCCGATTCTCTTTGGTATTAGCAATCTGGATGCCTCCTCTATTTTTTTTCAGTTTGATCCTTAGACCTGCCATCATAGTCTACCTTTGACATCAATGAGAACACCATTTTCAACAAACTCCTCCTTTGTCATTGATGGCAACACAATCTGGAACTAAAATATTCTACTCTATGCAACCATAGATCTTATTATTTTGTTCTCTTGTAAGTTGTCTGCTTCCCACAAGTCTCCCTTTTCTACTAATACCCCCCTTTATTTGTACTCTCCTCCTTTGACATCAATGGAAAAGGGATATTCTCCTCGTTTTTTATTATGGAATTTATTCTATGCAACCAACAATATTTTCTGCTACTCTCCTGAGCTTGTGCCCTTCTGTCTTGATATAGCTCCCCTAAGTTGATTCTCTTCATGTAGAGATTTAGTGATTGGAGGGAATAATGACCACCCCCAATTTATGTCTAAGATACTCAAATACTTTTCTAGGAAGAAGTTTTGTAAATATATCAACAATTTGTTATTTTGTGTCAGTACACTCCAAGTTAACATTTTGTTTTGTGACTTGCTCTCTCAAAGTGATACTTGATTGCAATATGTTTTGTTTTTGAATGGATGTCATGATTCTTAGATATGTTTACTGCACTAGTATTGTCACATAGAATTGATATGGGTTGATCATATTCTACTTGAATGTGTTTCAATGTTTGTTTCATTGAAAGGAATTGTGTACAACATGATGTTGCTGCAATGCATTCTGCTTCTGTTGTGGATAGAGAAATCGATGATTGCTTCTTGTTGAACCAAGACACCAAGCTATTAACTAGAAAGAATGCTCCACCATTAGTGATTTTTATATCATCCACACTACCTGCCCAATTTGCATCAATATAAGATGCCAGAATGAAGTCACTACTTGTGGGATACCATAAACCAAAGTACAACGTGCCTTTCAAATATCTCAATATTCTTTTGACTTCCTGTACATGTGTTTCCTTATGTGCAACTTGAAACCTTCCAACTAACCCTACCACCTGCATTATATTTGGCTTTGAAGTTGTCACATAAAGTAGGTTGCCTATCATTGATATGTACAGGGTTTAATTAGTTTCCTTGGATTCATCTTCCTTTCTTAGCTTACAACTAGTGACCATGGGTGTATTGGCAGGTTTGCAGTCTTCCATTTCAAACTTCTTCAACATATCTTTGATGTATTTGGTTTGAGAGATGAATATATCTTTGTTGGTTTGAGTAATATGCAGTCCCAAAAAGAATGACAATTCTCCAAGCATGGACATTTAAAGATCCTTTTGCATTTATTCTGCAAACTTTTGTCTCATTTCATCAACATTACTTCCAAAAATAATATCATCCACATAAACTACAATGATCAACATCTCTGAGTTATCTATTTTGATGTACACATTTCTATATGTTGTTCGTCTTTTGAAGCCTTGTTGCTACAAGTACTTGTCAAGTCTTGAATACCATGCTCTAGAGGCTTGCTTTAATCCATATAGTTCTTTCTTCAATACACAAACATAATTTTCATCTTCTGATAATAGAAACCCTTCAGGATGTTCTATGTAAACTTGTTTCTCTAAATTTCCATTCAAGAAGGCTGAATTTACATCAATTTGACACACTTTAAAGTTCTTGAAGCTTGAAAATGCCAAAAACATTCTAATGGATTATAGCCTTGCAACGGGTGAAAATGTTTCTTCAAAGTCAATACCTTTTACTTGAGCATACCCTTTACATACAAGTCTAGCTTTATTTTTTATTAATTTTCCATCTTCATTAAACTTACTCTTGAATATCCACTTTGTACCAATCACATTTTTATATTTGGTTTTTGGGACAAGTTCCCATGTCTGATTTTTCTCAATCTGCTTTAACTCTTCTTCCATAGAATTTATCCAATGTTGGTCACTACTAGCTTCCGCAAAGCACTTAGGCTTTATTTTGGACAGTAAGGATAGATTCATCTATTTAGAATTATTTGTCAATTTCCTTCAAGTCTGAGTCGTAGCATTTTTGTCACCGAGAATCGGTTTTTCGGGATGATTCCTCTGCACAAACCTTGATGGTGTTTGTGTATCTTGGTGTTTTGTTTTTTCTTCCTTTTCTTGTTCTTGTTCTTCATATTCATCTTCTTATTCTTTGTTGTAATCAATTTATTCTACTCACAATTTGTCCTTGTGTGGTATTTATTCATATATTCTGACATTAATGCTTTCAACAATCTTATGCAACCTTTCATTGTAACATCTATAGGCTTTGCTTCTTGACGAATATCTGAGAAAAATTCCTTCATCTTCTCTTGAGTTAAAATTTCCTATATCCTCGTCATCTTGTTTGATGTAACACTTTCCTCCAAAGATTCTGAAGTGTTTTATAGATGTTGGTCAACCTTTCCATAGTTCATAAGGTGTTTTTCCATGATTGACCCTGATCTGCCCACTATTTAAGATGTAAACAATAGTGTAAAATGCTTCTCTCCAAAATCTATCTAACATATTTTATTCATTTAACATTGTCCTGGGGATTTCTTGTACATGTCTATTTTTTCTTTCATCTACTCCATTTTATTGAGGGGTTCTTGCAGTTGAATACTGTCTTTTTATTCCATGGTTTTCATAGAATTATTCAAATTCATTGGATGTGAACTCACCTCCATTATATGATCTTAAGCATTTGATTTTCAGATGAGTCTCATTCTCAACTAAAGCTTTGAATTCTTTGAATTTTTCAAATGCCTCAGATTTATTTTTGAGAAAGGAAACCTAAGTCATTCTTCTATAGTTATCAATGAGCAACATAAAATAGTTTTCTCCTTGCAGGATTTTTGTTCTTCTTGGTCCACATAGATCTGTATGCGCAAGTTTCGATGGCTTGGATGTCGCATGTTCCTTTGTCTTAAAGGCCACCTTTGATTGTTTTCCCTGCTGACATTGTTTGCAAATAGTACTTGAGGGTTTTGTGATCGTTGGCATATCTCTTATTGCTTGTTTGTTACTTCTTTTTATAGGGTTGTCAAAGTTCATGTGACCCATTCTTTTATTACACAACCAAATTTCATCAATCTGCCCCATAAAGCATTTTTCTCCATTAATTTCATCAATAATGTATACATTGTTTGGGGTCCTGATTACTTTTGCAACCAACTTGCCTAAATTTGCTTTTATGATATCACATTCTCAAGAGTCAAAGGTAAGATTATGTCCTTGGTCACACATCTAGATTACACTAAGAAGATCATGTTTCAATTTTTCAACACATAGAACATTTTCAATTTTAGTTTTTCCATTGTCAAGACTAAGAGTGCCTTTTCCAATTATTTTTGATTTGCCATTGTCTCCATAGTTAACATTGCCCTCATTTTTCTTCAGGGTGATAAATTTTTTTCTATCTCATGTCATGTGACTAGAGCACCCACTGTCAACAACCCTGATCTAGATGGATGTCGGTGGCTTCCCAACTATTCCAACTGGTTCATTTTGGCAGTTTTTTCCTAGTTTTCGGGTTCCCGATTTATGGGGACGTTTTGAGGCCCTAAAAAACATTTTTAGGGCTCACCATAGTCAATTTTTTTAAAAAGTTAGAGTCTGACAACAAGATGTGTAGTCCTCGGATAGAAATTTCCAACGGGATATCATGCACCTAAAATGTAGATCATATGCACAAGTTATGACCTTGAGAAGTTGATGTACTAACTTACCCCAACGGGGCCCACATGACTTTTGACGCTTCATCTCCTAGGGTTAGATTTTTAGATGTCTAGGGTTTTGGAATTCGTGTTTATTGTAAAAAGGCTTGGAGAGCCTCATTGTAACTATCTTCTTGCGAATGAGCGGAACCGTCACATATCTTTTCAAAGATAATCGACCACCATTCTTGCAAGCTTGTTTTCAGTTTGCATTTTACAGTTTCAACATATTTCCTTATTGAATATAAACTAGTTTTATTGTATCTCTGTTATGGTTCCTTGTGCTTCTATGTTAAACATAATAATAACTTTTAGTCATTTCATTTTGCTCATAAAATTCAGATCAGTGGTATCAGAGTGATCTGCTTCTTATCGTTCTTAATGCATGTCCTCGACGAGGTCGGGTTATAAAGAATTGGGTCTCGAGGTTGTTTCTCTTGAGGAAAAAATCTCTCGCACACCCAAGTGACCTCTCATGGCGGGAAAAAATAAAGATGATGGGACATGAGATCCTTTCAAAATGTTTCTTGAGGAATCCCTCACGCAACAGAGGAACGAGATGATGAATAGTTTTGCGCAAATCCTTCGACGACTACCAACAAACAATGCATCTTCCTATATTTTAAATTTAGATAGATGCAGATGCTATAGACAAATGGTTGAATCTACTAGAAGGGTATTTTTCTTCCCATAAATTTTTGAATAGAGAAAATATTACTTTTGCGCTCCTCAAAGTCGTTCCCCATGTCAAATATTGGTGGGAAATTTTCTGTGAACAAAAGGAAATAGAGGAACCCTCATTATTTACAGTCGCGGTTACCTGGGAGTCCTTCATAGATGCTATTAAGAAACAATACTACCCTATCGGAAGCTATGTCAATTTGTATACAAAATAGACCACACTGTGGTAGGAAAGAGACCAAAGAGTGCCAGTGTTCACAAATATCTTCCATACCATGCGCACCAAGATGGGTATAAAATATTCTGAGCGGCATCTGGTGGTCAAGTATCACGGTAGTCTGCATAAATACATCCAGGCTGAAATGGAGTTTCTGGACATCTCGTCCTTGGGCATGGCCTATTGATATGTCGTCCAAATTGAGAAGAAGCTTAAATAAAAGACATGGCAATTTGGGCCTAGGAACCCCTCACAAAAAAATAAGGGCATCCTCAACTTGTAGAACAAAGGACAGGGCAAAGATGGACAACCTCAGGACAACCAGGCTAAGCCGCATGCAAAGGACACTGGAAAAACAAAGAAAGATATAGGGAAGTGGTGCGACTTCCATAAGAGACCCTGGCATATCACTGCTGATTGCCGCTAAAAACAGTTGCTAGTGGCTAAGGTGAAAGCCTCTGAATCATATGCGGGTTCCGAATCTGAGTCAGAACTAGAAAGGGGGAGACAGATCATTGATGTAGAACCCAGTGCCACCATTGCGACCACCAAGATCCATCTTGGTGAACCAGATGAGCCAGAGGAAGGCAAGCGCCTCTTTCGCTCACAGATGTGGGTGAAAGCCACCCTACTGCACTTCATCATTGATAGCGGTAGCCAGAAGAACCTCATCTCAACAAAGGTCGTCAAGTGGCTAGCCCTGCTGACAACACCACATTTGCAACCCTACACCATTGGATGGCTCTGCCAAGGAAACGATCTCCGCGTCAGCCAAGAATGCCTCCTGCAGTACGACATCAAACCCTTCAAAGATGAGGCACTGTGTGATGTTGCTCCTCTTGGAGTTTGTAATGTTCTTTTGGTCCAACTTTATTTATGGAAACGTCATGTTGTATATGAGTCTAGGCCTCGCAGTGTCATTATTACTTTGAATAGGAAATTGTACAAGATACATGAGTCAATCCCACCTAGTGCTATTTCCTTGATCTCTGCCAAGCAATGCATGAATGTCATCTCTCACACTGGGAAGTTTGTATTCTTTGTGATCCGCTCTTAGAGTGAACGAAAGATTGTAGCCACATCTAGGGCCTCTGTGACCGACCTCTCCACACAACAGAAGCAAGTGGATAAGGTTGTGGAAGAATACACATATATATTTGCCTCACCTACTGGGTACCTCTACACTGCTAGCTTAAGCATCCCATCGATCTAACCCCAACGCATTGTTTCCCAATGGGCCAATCTACCATCGCTCTCTGTTAGAAAATAAGGATATCAAGCAACAAATCCAAGAATTGCTCCACAAGGGGCACATCCATCCCAGCTGATCACCTTGTGGGAGCCCAATTGTGCTAGTGCAGAAGAAAGACGGGACCTGACGACTCTGCATTGATTATCGAGCCCTAAATAAAATAACAATCAGGAACCGGTACCCGATTCCCCAAATCAACTATCTCCTTGATCAACTTAAAGGGGACAAATACTTCAGTAAGATTCATCTGAAGTCTGGCTACCACCAGGTCCTAATAGAACAGACAGATGTATGGAAGACAACCTTCAAGTCAAAAGAATTTCTATTTGAATGACTGGTCATGCCCTTTGGTTTGACAAATGATCCAACAACTTTCATGAGGATGATGGACGATATCCTACAACCTTTCACCAATACTTTTGTAGTGGTGTACCTGGATGACATCTTGTTGACGAGCATATGTGACACACCCATCCACTGGAAGGGAGAGTTCAGTTTGAGGTTTTCTAAATAACCCAAGTCGTTTGAGGTAACCCACCCTGATGGGTTTAACGGCTTCGTTATCCGATGAAGGGATCTAACCTAAAATACTAAAATAAAATAACTAACTATTCATTAACAAAGATCTACTATATACATTATGTATTCACACTTTTATATATAAAATATAAAAATAAACAGGTGCAAGATTTATGAGAAACCTTGTAAACTAATGTTGTACAAGAGAACCGAATCTCAGGCAACATTAAATAGATCTAGAACATACTACTAATCTAATTTTAACCTCTAAAATACAAATAAAAAAGGAAAATAAATGAATGTAAATAATAATGTTTTAACTTAAATAAACAAAATATTTAAGCTTAAATATTAATTTACATTCACAAAATATAAATCAAAACAAAAAGAAAATCATTAACTTATAACTGACCAATATTTAAAGAAAAACTATGGTTGTGTCTTCCTGTTTCAATCTGCTCCTGCAACCTGTATGTTAAGAGAAATCTATAGCAGACAGTTGTATAATTATAAGATTATGAGAATGCCAAGAGAAAGTCACTTCACTTTGACAATTCATATCGCATTCATAATACATGAAGACCAACTTTAGCATTGCTAATCTCAGGTGAGGATATAAATGACCATTTACAATAAGAAATAAATTTCTTGCCCCCCTTCAGCAAGGTTGTGTGTGGCTCGAATTCCCAGCCCATGGTCAGATATGGAAGCCTTACAGATGGGTGCTTTTCCCCATCCCCTCATTAACTCTTGAGGAGGTCTTCCCACCTACCAATCTGACTGTAATTCATTTCTAGGTCAGAGGACTGTTTTGGTCCTGAGAAATTAAATCCAGTAAGGTACTGGTTTGGTGAAGGTTAATGCAACCTTTCTTGGTCCCCTTCACCATCTATTTTCATAACATTCATGGTATTTCTTAGTACACACCCTCCCCCCTTCCATGAGTCATGCAACACTTATCCATTTTCTAGTGAATAACAAAATTTACATTCATTGGCCTTTTATACAAAGGTCCATCGAATCAAACATTCACACATATTGAGTTTTCCATAGTCTCTTGGCCATTATAGTTATATTTACAAACTAGGGGGAACAGGGCGTTACAAAACACATAGCTTGAAATTGTATAAGTGTGATAAGGCCTCCCACGAAAGAAAATATTGATGAGAGTCACAATACGTTTTGGAGAAGAAGTGAAAAACAAGAAGAATAGGTAAATGAAGAATAGGTCCATGGAACCATACTTTCAGGATTTTCAATAGCACGAGATCATGATGAATTGACAAAAAAACAGGAAAGTGTTAGAACTCAAGTAGAAAATGAAGAAGATGTCAAAACTCGGGATGACGACAAAATTCAAGAAGAGGATGAAAATGAAGATGTACTCACAGACAAAGAGGAAGACTACACTACATTGGAGCAGGTATTATTCTGAGCCATTATGTTTGGAGATTCCCAATGGATATGAATATTAAATAGGGGGAGTTTATGTAGTAGTTGAGACAAATGGGTCAACATTGTGGACAATTGAATAATAAAGTATTGGATAGTATGGACGAACATGGATTCAGAGATTGGTTTAGAGAGTGGTTCAGAGATTGATTAAGATAATGTTGGATGATTATTTGAATGCTTAAATATTTGAAAGTTTTTCATATATGTCAGTCGATTACAAATTTACACAAGGTAGCAAGTTTGGTAGCAACTTTCGTAGCCCCAATAGTATGGTTAAGGGACTTAAGTTTGTTTGATGTATAATGGTATGAAGGTTAGTATATTTGCAAGTAAGACTATTCTAGATGGATAGTGCATGTCATGCCATTTCCGGTGATATGTGGAATGTCACATAACCCCTCACGATTATAGAGTTATGGCCTTGTGAAGTTGGTGATCTAGATTATTTTCGGCACGAAATGAGAGCGGAGATATAACACATAAATATTTAGAGATATTGCAAGAGAGACAACAATATAACAGAGATATAGCAGAAATAAAAAGAGTCACAAATATACAGTAATACATGATTTCTATTTATGAAATAAATGTATAGACTGTAAAATACAAAGTGAAAGACTCGCCAAAATGATGGCAGCTTATCTCTGAGAAGATATGTGACGACTACTTGCATCCGTGAGAAGATGATTCTTACAACGAGGCTCTAAGGGCATTTTTAACATAAGTAAAATCCAAAACCCTAACTCTGGAAGATGAAAAATCAAAAGGTTTGTGGGCCCCGATGGGGGTAGTTGATACGTTAAATTCCCAGGGGCATAACTTTTGCATACGATCTTTGTTTGGAGCGCTCGATAGCTCGTTGGAAACATCTATCCGTGAACTACAAATTTTGGGTGAGAAACATTGATCTATGATCCATGTTGCTCCCCATTTTCTCAAAAAACATCGTTTAGGGACTTAAAATGGCCACAGAAGTTAAAAACTGCTAAAAATAATAAATTACCAAAATTGTCAGAAACATGTTTTGGGCTAGTTGGAGAAGGTGGGTGGCCACCGATATCCACCGGGATCAATCCTCCTTCAGGAAGCAAAGGTCTTCATTGCGTTGAGTTCCCGGGGGAGAGGGGAAAGTGATTGTTGAATCTGAATCTTGGTGATCTGCTTGCCTTGTTGGAGACGTCGCGTTGTTTGGTTTGTTGAAGGTCGTCACGAACCTGTGGCTGGAAGGGTTGGACCTTTTTAACCAGTCTGGCCACATGAGATGACTATGTGAAAAATGAATCTTTGTGCTTTGCTGCAACCTTTTCGACCTGCTTCTGGTGGATAGAAGGTGCTTGGGCCGAGGCTATAGTGGTTGCAGTATCCTTTTGTTCCCCTTTTGAACAGATTGTGGAGAAGATGAATTTTGTAGTATAAGATACTACCTTACGATACTGTTTACATGGGACAATAGTTGGAACTACCTCTGGTATCCTGTAGAGATGACCCCCCAAAGTAACAATGACACTACGGGGTCGAGACTCATAAAATAGCTTTGATACCACTGATCCAGATTATTTTTGGCAAGAAATGAGAGCAGAGATATAATACATAAATATTTAGAGATATTGCAAGAGAGAAAACAATATAACGGAGATATAGCGGAAATAACAAGAGTCTCAGATATACAATAATACACGATTTCTATTAATGAAATAAATGTATAGAGACTGTAAAATACAGATTGAAAGACTCGCTAGAATGGTGGCAACTTATCTCTGAGAAGAGATGTGACGGCTACTCACATCCGTGAGAAGATGATTCTTACAATGAGGCTCTAAGGGCCTTTTTAAAATAAGGAAAATCCAAAACCCTAACCCCGAAAGATGAAAAACCAAAAGGTTTGTGGGCCCCGATGGGGGTAGTTGATACGCCAACTTCCCAGGGGCGTAACTTTTGCATATGATCTCTGTTTGGGGCACTCGATAGCTCGTTGGAAAGATCTATCTGAGAAATACAAATTTTGGGTGACAAACATTTATTTATGATCCATGTGGCTCCCCATTTTCTCAAAAAACATCGTTTAGGGCCTCAAAATGGCCCCGGAAGTTAAAGACTGCTAAAAATAGTAAATTACCAAAATTGTCAGAAACATGTTTTAGACCAATTGGGGAAGGTGGGTGGCCACCGATATCCACCTGGATCAATCCTCCCTCCTTAGGAAGCAATGGCCTCCTTTGCGTTGAGTTCCCGAGGGAGAGGGGAAAGCGATTGCTGAATTTGAATCTTGGTGATCTGCTTGCCTTGTTGGAGACGTCGCTTTACTTGGTTTGTTGAAGGTCGTCACGAACCTGTGGTTGGAAGGGTTGGACCTTTTTAACTAGTATGGCTACATGAAGAGATGACTGTGTGCAGAAGGAATCTTTGTGCTTTGCTGCAACCTTGTCGACCTGCTTTTGGTGGATAGAAGGAGCTTGGGCCGAGGCTGTAGTGGTTGCAATATCCTTTTGTTCCCCTTTTAAACAGATTGTGGAGAAGATGAATTTTGTAGTATGAGATACTACCTTGCGATATTGTTTAGGTGGGACAATAGTTGGAACTACCTCTGGTATCTAGTAAAGATGACCCCCCAAAGTAACAATGACACTACGGGGTCGAGACTCATAAAATAGCTTTAATACCACTGATCCCGATTATTTTCGGCACGAAATGAGAGCGAAGATATAAAACATAAATATTTAAAGATATTGCAAGAGAGACAACAATATAACGGAGATATAGCAGAAATAACAAGAGTCACATATATATAGTAATACACGATTTCTATTAATGAAATAAATGTACAGAGACTGTAAAATACAGTGTGAAAGACTCGCTAGAATGGTGGCAGCTTATCTCTGAGAAGAGATGTGATGGCTACTTGCATCCTTGAGAAGATTATTCTTACAATGAGGCTCTAAGGGCCTTTTTAACATAAGTAAAATCCAAAACCCTAACCCCGAAAGATGAAAAACCAAAAGGTTTGTGGGCACCGATGGGGGTAGTTGATACATCAACTTCCCAGGGGCGCAACTTTTGCATATGATCTTTGTTTGGGGCGCTCGATAGCTCGTTGGAAAGATCTATCTGAGAACTACAAATTTCGGGTGAGCAATATTGATCTATGATCCATGTTTCTCCCCATTTTCTCAAAAAACATCGTTTAGGGCCTCAAAATGGCACTGGAAGTTAAAAACTGCTAAAAATAGTAAATTACCAAAATTGTCAGAAGCATTTTTTGGGCCAGTTGGAGAAGGTGGGTGGCCACCGATATCCACCTGGATCAATCCTCCCTCCTTAGGAAGAAATGGTCTCCATTGCATCGAGTTCCCGGGGAGAGGGGAAAGCGATTGTTGAATCCGAATCTTGGTGATCTACTTGCCTTGTTGGAGACTTCGCGTTGCTTGGTTTATTGAAGGTCGTCACGAACCTGTGGCTGGAAAGGTTGGACCTTTTTAACCAGTCTGACTACATGAGATGACTGTGTGCAGAAGGAATCTTTGTGCTTTGCTGCAAACTTGTCGTCCTGCTTCTGGTGGATAGAAGGTGCTTGGGCCGACGCTGTAGTGGTTGCAGTATCCTTTTGCTCCCCTTTTGAACAGATTGTGGAGAAGATGAATTTTGTAGTATGAGATGCTACCTTGCGAGACTGTTTAGGTGGGACAATAGTTGGAACTACCTCTGGTATCCTGTAGAGATGACCCCCCAAAGTAAAAATAACACTACGAGGTTGAGACTCATAAAATAGCTCTGATACCACTGATTCGGATTATTTTCGGCACAAAATGAGAGTGAAGATATAACACATAAATATTTAGAGATATTGCAAGAGAGACAACAATATAACAAAGATATAGCGGAAATATCAAGAGTCACAGATATAGATTAATACATGATTTCTATTAATGAAATAATTGTACAGAGACTGTAAAATACAAAGTTAAAGACTCGTTAGAATGGTGCCAGCTTATCTCTGAGGAGAGATGTGACGGCTACTCACATCCGTGAGAAGATGGTTCTTACAATGAGGCTCTAAGGGCCTTTTTAACATAAGTAAAATCCAAAACCCTAACCTCGGAAGATGAAAAGCCAAAAGGTTTGTGGACCCCGATGGGGGTAGTTGATACGTCAATTTCCTAGGGGCGTAGAACAATGTTGCTCCTAATTTTCTCAAAAAATATCGTTTAGAGCCTCAAAATGGCCTCGGAAGTTACAAACTCCTAAAAATAGTAAATTACCAAAATTGTCGTAAACGTGTTTTTGGCCAGTCGGAGAAGGTGGGTGGCCACCAATATCCACCTGGATCAATCCTCCCATCCTTAGGAAGCAATGGTCTCCATTGCGTTGAGTTCCTGAGGGAGGGGAAAGCGATTGTTGAATCTGAATCTTGGTGATCTGCTTGCCTTGTTGGAGACGTCACACTGTGTGGTTTGTTGAAGGTCGTCACGAACCTGTGGCTGGAAGGGTTGGACCTTTTTAACCAGTCTGGCCACATGAGATGACTATGTGCAGAAGGAATCTTTGTTCTTTGCTGCAACCTTATCGACCTGCTTCTGGTGGATAGAAGGTGCTTGGGCCGAGGCTATAGTGGTTGCAGTATCCTTTTGTTCCCCTTTTGAACAGATTGTGGAGAAGATGAATTTTGTAGTATGATATACTACCTTGCGATACTTTTTAGGTGGGACAATAGTTGGAACTACCTCTGGTATCCTGTAGAGATAACCCCCAGAGTAACAATGATACTACGGGGTCGAGACTCATAAAATAGCTCTGATACCACTGATCCATATTATTTTCGGTATGAAATGAGAGCGGAGATATAACACATAAATATTTAGAGATATTGCAAGAGAGACAACAATATAACAGAGATATAGAGAAAATACCAAGAGTCATAGATATACAGTAATACACGATTTCTATTAATGAAATATATGTACAAAGACTGTAAAATACAGAGTGAAAGACTCGCTAGAATGGTGGCAGCTTATCTCTGAGAAGAGATGTGACGGCTACTCGCATCTGTGAGAAGATGTTTCTTACAATGAGGCTATAAGGGCCTTTTTAACATAAGTAAAATCCAAAACCCTAACCCCAGAAGATGAAAATCCAAAAGGTTTGTAGGCCTAGATGGGGGTAGTTGATACGTCAACTTCCCAGTGGCGTAACTTTTGCATACGATCTCCGTTTGGGGCGCTCAATAGCTCGATGGAAAGATTTATCCGAGAACTACAAATTTTAGGTTAGAAACATCAATTTATGATCCATGTTGCTCCTCGTTTGCTCAAAAAACATCGTTTAGGGCCTCAAAATGGCCCTGGAAGTTAAAAACTGCTAAAAATAGTAAATTACCAAAATTGTCAGAAACATGTTTTGGGCCAATTGGAGAAGGTGGGTGGCTACCAATATCGACCTGGATCAATACTCCCTCTTTAGGAAGCAATGGTATCCATTGTGTTGAGATCTTGGGGGAGAAGGGAAAGCGATTGCTGAATCTGAATCTTGGTGATCTGCTTGCCTTGTTGGAGACGTCGCACTGCTTGGTTTGTTGAAGGTCGTCACGAACCTGTGGCTTAAAGGGTTGGACCTTTTTAACTAGTCTGGCTACATGAGATGTCTGTATGGAGAAGGAATCTTTGTGCTTTGCTGCAACCTTGTCGACCTGCTTTTGGTGGATAAAAGGTGCTTGGGCCGAGGTTGTAGTGGTTGCAGTATCCTTTTGAACAGATTGTGGAGAAGATGAATTTTGTAGTATGAGATACTACCTTGTGATATTGTTTAGGTGGGACAATAGTTGGAACTACATCTGGTATCCTGTAGAGATTACCCCCCAAAGTAACAATGACACTATGGGGTCAAGACTCATAAAATAGCTCTGATACCACTGATCCAGATTATTTTCGGCACGAAATGAGAGTGGAGATATAACGCATAAATATTTAGAGATATTGCAAGAGAGACAACAATATAACAGAGATAGAGTGGAAATAACAAGAGTCACAGATATATAGTAATACATGATTTCTATTAATGAAATAAATGTACAGAGACTGTAAAATACAGAGTGAAAAACTCGCTAGAATGGTGGCAACTTATCTCTGAGAAGAGATGTGACGGCTACTCTCATCCATGAGAAGATGATTCTTACAATGAGGCTCTAAGGGCCTTTTTAACATAAGTAAAATCTAAAAGCCTAACCCCGGAAGATGAAAAGCCAAAAGTTTTGTGGTGTTAATATTATGGTAGTTGCGGGAGGTATTTACCCCCACGTGTGAATTGATGAGAATATAAGACTCTGGGAAGCAAGAGAAACCCTAATGAGTTGGCTAATAACCCTAGAAGCCTTTTCAGCTCAAGAAGATAATTTATATTAGGCTATTAGCCTCCAAGAGAAAAAGTCGACCATAATTAATAATAATATACTGAACAGACACATACCCTAAAGGAGAAGTCAACCCTAGCAAACTGGCAGGATTACTATAAATACAGGGCACCAATTCTCATTTGTAGCATCTCAACAGTTGCAGACAGAGCCAGTTCTGCGCAGCAGTTTCCCAGTTGGTGCGCACTGCAGTTACAGTCTTATGCGCAGATTTGAAGGAGAGTTGTAGGTGCAGCTACAACAGCAACAAGTTCTCAGTTTTGGCTTGAATATCTCTTGGCTAGGGTTTGGGACTATCTGATCAGTCTTTTGTGTTGCTCTATCCTTGGGGAGAGATGCGTTGCCCTTTGTTTGGCTATCTAGTCTAGGGTTTGCTTCCGAAGGAATTCTCAGTCAAGGTTAAGGTGCTCGGAGGGAGGCTTCAGCTTGTGGTTGGGTGACGAGGGTATCGTCAATGGTAAAACGAGCACACCATCTTCTATATTCTAACAGGTTATGGGCCCACACCCCTTCAGTCAACCTAAAACGCTGGAAGGAAACATAGCCGCTAGACATTGAGATCGTTGAGGAACTGTCGCTAGGGTTACTAGCAGGAGCAGTTTCCAAAAGCACTGCAGCTAGGGTTACCAACAGAAGTAGTTGCAGAAACCCTAAACCTCTTGTTGAGGCACCTTAAGTGATGAGATTGATGTAATCTCCGAATAGATCAATGCACCCTAGCCCAGTGCATCTCTTGGAACACTCAGAAGGCCAAGACGTGAAGTTTGGATTTTCGGTCAAATCTAGGGTTTGACCAAGTCAAGCAAGCCATGACGAACTCTATGAAGTCTGAGAACAAGCTAGATGGAGCCTCTAACTTCAGAGCATGGAAGAAAAGGATTGACCTCATCCTTGCTAAGAATAAAGTGCTGGATATTGTGAAAGGAAAGATTGTGAAGCCAGAGTTTAAGAAAGGAGAAGAGAAGGAATCACAGAACATTGCAGCTATGGAGAAGTTCAAAGATGTTGACATCAATGCCATGAGTATCATAGTGGATTCCATAAAATACCACTTGATACCCTACATCTCCCATCTTGACTCATCAAAGAAGATGTACGATGCCCTAACAAATCTCTTCTCAGTNGACATAACATCATACTTTGTAAGGATCTCCTAGCTAAGAGATCAACTACAAGCTATTGAAGAGATCACTTCAGAAAAGGAATTGGTGAACATAGTACTCAATGGTCTTCCCAAGACATGGGATGCATTTGCTGCAAGCATGAACACAAGGAAGGAGTACCCAACATTTGAAGAACTTTGGACTTGCTGTGCTCAAGAAGAATCAAGGATCAATGCAAAAGATAAACCTCAAAAGAAGTATGATGATCAAGCCTTCACAACAAGATTCAAGAACTTCAGAAACAAAAGGAAGCTTGGTTCAAGGAGGAATCCAAATCAAGAGAAAGACATCTCAGAAATACAATGCTTCAACTGTCATAAGTATGGTCACTACAAGAATCAGTGTCCCAAGATAAAGAAAAGGAAGAAGAAACATGAAGCATCGATTGCCGAAGAAAAGGAACCTACTAAGAAGACTAAGCAGGATGGAAGAGACTTCTTCTACTAAAAGGTAACAACACTCTTCTTATTTCTTGTACATATCTTGCTTGCATCATCTCTGTACATATCTTGTATATCTATCTCTTGGAAGATAATGTGTTCCAAGAAGGACTATACCTATGAAAGAACAAACAAAGATGAAAAGAGTTATCATTAGATATTACACATGAAAAGAATGAAATATATCATGTGAAAGCTATTACAAGATAAGCCGAAATCAAAATCAATCTTGAAGAGACTTAGAAGTCAGACATCAAGAGAAATTGGAGAAAGACTTATGATGACAACTAAAACGGAAGCGTGGACTATGTTAGACAAAGAGAGCCAATTATATATTACAGAAGACAATAAGGATGTAGATGAAAGTATGGACTCTATCAAGACGGAAGGAGCCGATTAAATGCACTCTTACATGAAGCAAGGATTAGGAGGGAGCTAATCCTATGATCCATTGAAGATGATGAAATATATATATATCCATGGTAGCAACCATGAAAAGACAGTACGTGTTCAACTCAACCACATAAGAAGACCTTTTCGAAGAGAAGCCTTAAAGTATTCCTGGTTGTCCATCCAGATTCGTGAACCGATGATGAAGGTAAGAAGTGGAATCTCTAGGGCATGGAATATACCAAAAACTCCATGGATCCAAAAGTAAAAGAAAAACATGAAGAAGAACATAAAGATTCCAAGAAAGAAAAATAACCAGAACAACCAGTCATTGTACCAAGAATCAGAAGATTACCAGCCTGATATGAACTCACTAAAAGCAATCAAGCAGAAGAACTAAAAGTCATGATGAAGAATAGTGTACGGAAGACTTATGAATAAATGCATTGCAAGATCCAAAACCAGAGGTTCTCCCAGATGGAGGGAGAAGACTATGATGATTGATTGTTCCAGTACATCAGACTTATCTCTATATAAGTCATTATATCATCCGCAACATCCATGATTCGAAATTCTACATCAGACGAATGCAAAGAACGTTCTCCAGAGAAATTGAATAAAGAGCGTATGAAGAGAAATCTCAAGACTTTGAGGCATACCAGAAAGAGACTCCTGTATGCAGATAAGAAGAAGACAACTTGGTGGAGAACCTCCAGTGCATAGCAGAAGCGTGGTGAAGATTTCCTATAAACATCAAGATGACTACTCAGAAGATCAGATCTCATGATGACAGAAGAAGTACCACATGGATATGTTCCAGTTCTCCAACTATGATATACTCTATTGTTCATATCTACATGAAGCCTTCACAGTGTTCCAAACTACAGTACAAGCATTACATTATCCATGATAAAGTCTAGAAGGGAGAAAATGATTTCTCCAATACATATCTCCACAGATGAGCAGATAAACATACATTTTGGTAAAGCCTCTATTCAAGATGAAAGAACTTGCATACTCAAGCTAGAGCTCGTGGAAATGACTCTCTTAGCTGGAAGGGAAGACTCTCCAAACTAGAAGAAGGTACGCAAACACTTATTTTTGTGATTGAAATAACTCTCCAGTTAGGAGGGAGCATTGAAATATCATTTATCTTTGTAATTGAAAAATAGTCCAGATTGGATAGATGCTTTCCTGTTCGGAAAATGGATTGAGATTTTTGACGGACAGTGACCTCCCATTGTAGTTAACATGGGAGGCAGACTGATTGTTGATGTATCATAGACATCTACTTCCCATTGTGGTTAACATGGGGAGTGGTCTAGGACAATCATTCTTCTTGGCAATCACTTTGAGTAGTGGTCAAGTAGAATGGTCCGCCTCGTCGGGCAGTCATTCTTTCGAAATTCATAGTTGTGAGCAGTTTCAAAGAATCATCCGTTTTGGAGGTTGATGTAGGACAGACATTCCTCGAGGGCAAACTCATTCTCTCCAGGTTACACTTTGTTTAGTGTCGGAGGAATGGCCCAGGGTGGGGAATGGTCCAGACAGTTATTCCTCGAGGGCAGACTCATTCTCTCTAGGTTACACTTTGTTTAGTGTCGGAAGAATGGCCCAGGGTGGGGAGTAGTCTAGGCTCAACAATCAGGGACAGTTATTCCTCGAGGGCAGACTCATTCTCTCCAAGTTACACTTTGTTTAGTGTCGAAAGAATGGCCTAGGGTGGGGAATATTCGAGGACAGTCATTCCTTAGGGCAGACTCATTCCCTCCAAGTTACACTTTGTTTAGTGTCGGAATGGCCCAGGGTAAGGACTGGTCCAAACATTTCTCGAGGGCAGACTCATTCTCTCCAGACTACACTTTGTTTAGTGTCGGAGGAATGGCCCAGGGTGAGAAATGGTCCAGGCTCAGAAATCAGAAACAATCCTTCTTCCTTGGTTGAGAAGAATGTGGCAGATAGCCCATTGTTGATATTGAGGGCAGACATTCTTTCAGATCTCACAGATGTGAGTGAAAGATTGGCCTAGATGATTATTGTTGATATTCCATACTAAGGGTAGACATTCTTTCAGATCTCACATATGTGAGTGAAATATTGGCCCAGATGATTCAGTTTTTATCATAACATTGTTTCTATGCAGATGAAGACTACTGTGGTGGCAGACATTCTTTCAGATCTCACAGACGTGAGTGAAAGATTGGCCCAGATGGTACAGTTTTTATCATAACATTGTTTCTATGCAGGATGCTCTCAGATGTTTGTTATGAAGACTATATGACAGTAGATGAGGACTGTTGTGGTGAATATGTTTCACCGTTCGCAACCATACGTTGCTGATAAAATACTTATGTATTACTTGATGTGGTAGTAAACCACTAGATTGTAGTTATGAACTACTATGAATAAACACAGGAGTGTTCTATCCTTGTTCTAATTGCCTTGAAGACTATCATCAATTTATTGGAGATAATGATCATTCAAATGAATGATGAACAGAGATTTTCCAGACAGAAAACAGTTCATAGCTTTTACTCCTCTTGTATCACTCCATGGTGAGAGTGACTTATCCAACATCATATCTAACTACTCAGATGAAGTATGGTTTCGAGAGATGATGCAGCTGATGATGATGGTGATGCTCATGATCTAGTCATGAAATAGTCTAGATGATTATATTGATGCTACTGGGTAAATGGTATATTTTGTGCTCAAGTCCATTACCTGTAAATACCTCTCTAGCTAGGAGGGAGTGTTAATATTATGGTAGTTGCGGGAGGTATTTACCCCCACGTGTGAACCTGATGAGAATAGAAGACTCCGAGAAGCAAGAGAAACCCTAATGAGTTGGCTAATAACCCTAGAAGCCTTGTCGGCTCAAGAAGATAATTTATATTAGGCTATTAGCCTCCAAGAGAAAAATTTGGCTAGAATTAATAATAATATACTGAACAGACACATACCTAGAAGGAGAAGTTGGCCCCAACAAACTGGCAGGATTACTATAAATACAGGGCACCAGTTCTCATTTGTAGCATCTCAGCAGTTGCAGACAGAGCCAGTTTTGCGCAGCAGTTTCCCAGTTGGTGCGCACTGCAGTTACAATCTTATGCACAGATTTGAAGGAGAGTTGCAGGTGCAGCTACAGCAGCAGCAAGTTCTCAGTTTTGGCTTGAATATCTCTTGTCTAGGGTTTGGGACTATCTGATCAGTCTTTTGTGTTGTGCTATCCTTGGGGAGAGATGCACTGCCCTTTGTTTGGCTATCTAGCCTAGGGTTTGCTTCCGAAGGAATTCTCAGTCAAGGTTAAGGTGCTCGGAGGGAGGCTTTAGCCTGTGGTTGGGTGATGAGGGTATCATCAATGGTAAAACGAGCACACCATCTTCTATATTCTAACATGTGGGCCCCTATGGGGGTAGTTGATATGTCAACTTCCTAGGGGCGTAACTTTTGCATACGATCTTCGTTTGGGGCGCTCGATAGCTCGTTGGAAAGATCTATCAGAGAACTACAAATTTTGGGCAAGCAACATGGATCCATGTTGCTCCCCATTTTCTCAAAAAAAATATTTTAGGGCCTCAAAATGGCCAAGGAAGTTAAAAACTGCTAAAAATAATAAATTACCAAAATTGTCAGAAATATGTTTTGGGCTAGTTGGAGAAGGTGGATGGCCACCGATATCCACCTGGATCAATTCTCCCTCCTTAGGAAGCAAAGGTCTCCATTGCGTTGAGTTCCTGGGGGGAGGGGAAAGTGGTTGTTGAATGTGAATCTTGGTGATCTACTTGCCTTTTTGGAGACGTCGCGTTGTTTGGTTAGTTGAAGGTCGTTACGAACCTGTGGCTAGAAGGTTTGGACCTTTTTAAGCAGTCTGGCTACATGAGATGACTGTGTGCAAAATGAATCTTTGTGCTTTGCTGCAACCTTGTCGACCTGTTTCTGGTGGATAGAAGGTGCTTGGACCGAGGCTGTAGTGGTTGCAGTATCCTTTTGTTCCCCTTTTGAATAGATTGTGGAGAAGATGAATTTTGTAGTATGAGATACTACCTTGCGATATTGTTTAGGTGGGACAATTGTAGGAAGTGCCTCTGGTATCCTGTAGAGATGAACCCCCAAAGTAACAATGACACTACGGAGTCGAGACTCATAAAATAGCTCTAATACCACTGATCCAGATTATTTTCGGAACGAAATGAGAGTGGAGATATAACACATAAATATTTAGAGATATTGCAAGAGAGACAACAATATAACAGAGATATAGCGTAAATAACAAGAGTCATAGATATACAGTAATACATGATTTCTATTAATGAAATAAATGTATAGAGACTGTAAAATACAGATTGAAAGACTCATTAGAATGGTGATAGCTTATCTCTGAGAAGAGATGTGATGGATACTCGCATCCGTGAGAAGATGATTCTTACAATGAGGCTCTAAGGGCCTTTTTAACATAAGTAAAATTCAAAACCCTAACCCCGGAAAATGAAAAGCCAAAAGGTTTGCGGGCCCCGATGGGGGTAGTTGATACGCCAACTTCCCAGTTGCGTAACTTTTGCATACGATCTCCGTTTGGGGAACTTGATAGCTTGTTGGAAATATCTATATGAGAACTACAAATTTTGGGTGAGAAACATTAACTTACGGTCTATGTTGCTCCCCATTTTCTCAAAAAACATCGTTTAGGGCCTCAAAATGGCCCTGGAAGTTAAAAACTGCTAAAAATAGTAAATTACCAAAATTGTCATAAACATGTTTTAGGCCAGTTGGAGAATGTGGGTGGCCACTGATATCCACCTGGATCAATCCTCCCTCCTTAGGAAGCAATAGTCTCCATTGCGTTCAGTTTTCGGGGGAGAGGGGAAAGCGATTGTTGAATCTGAATCTTGGTGATCTGCTTGCCTTGTTGGAGACGTCACACTGCTTGATTTGTTGAAGGTTGTCAGGACCCTGTGGCTGGAAGGGTTGGACCTTTTTAACCAGTCTGGCTACATGAGATGAGTGTGTGCATAAGGAATCTATGTGCTTTGTTGCAACCTTGTCGACCTATTTCTGGTGGATAGAAGGTGCTTGGGCTGAGGCTGTAGTGGCTGCAGTATCCTCTTGTTCTCCTTTTGAATAGATTGTGGAGAAGATGAATTTTGTAGTATGAGATACTACCTTGCGATACTGTTTAGGTGGGACAATAGTTGGAACTACCTCTGGTATCCTGTAAAGATGACTCCCCAAAGTAATAATGACACTATGGGGTCGAGACTCCTAAAATAACACTGATACCACTGATCCAGATTATTTTTGGCACGAAATGAGATCGGAGATATAACACATAAATATTTAGAGATATTGCAAGAGATACAACAATATAACAAAGATATAGCGGAAATAACAAGAGTTGCGGATATACAGTAATACACGATTTCTATTAATGAAATAAATGTACAGAGACTGTAAAATACAGAGTGAAAGACTCGTTAGAATGGTGGTAGCTTATCTCTGAGAAGAGATGTGACGGCTACTCACATCTGTGAGATGATGATTCTTACAATGAGGCTCTAAGGGCCTTTTTAACATAAGTAAAATCCAAAACCCTAACCCCGGAAGATGAAAAACCAAAAGGTTTGTGGGCCCCGATGGGGGTAGTTGATACGTCAACTTCCTAGGGGCGTGTTGACAGGCGAAATTGTCCATCCGTCAATTGAGAGAGTGGAACCGGTCCAGGGTTGTCTAAATAACCCAAGTCGTTTGGAATGAACCACCCTGACGGGTTTAACGGCTCCGTTGGCCGCTCTAAGGTCCTAAGAAAAACCAAAGAGAAAACTAATCTAAACTAAATAATCTATCTAAACAAACTAAAACTAACTAAACTAATAAAACAAACTAAAACTAAATAAAATAAACTAAATAAAACTAAATACAAGAAACTAAACTAACTAACAATAAATAAAAACAAACTAATACACTAACCTAATTAAAACAAACTACTAAATTAAACTAAAACTAAATATAAACTACTCTAACTATTCTATATACAATCTACTAATTACTATTACACTAACTCTAACAATTAAGTATCTAATTCCCAATTGAATTACAACTTATTCACAAATATACAATATCTACAAGTAGCAGATTTGAATAAAACATGTAAAACTCATGTGTTTTCTGCCCTAAGACAGCCATAAATATATTTTTGATTTTCTATATTTTATGAAAAAGAAATAAAACTTACTGAAATTAAACGATCTAATATATTTACTGAAATTAAACAATCTGATATACTAATTCTACCTATAAATCTAACTGAACTAATATCTGAATTAAACTACTAAGAAATATACTAAACAAACTAGGGACTAACTGGCCTTGAAACGCTCCTAATTTGTCCTGTGTATGAGGACTTCGAAGCTGGTCGGAGGAAGTAAACTCGCACCGGTTAATCCAAAAGCTTCTCGTAAATGATAGGCTGCGCTGCTCTTTGAATTGTTAACAGGACAAACAAGACATAAAAAATCATAACAATTATATGATTTATAAATCTCTGCAATAAGGGAAACCTGTTATGCAAAAAATTATACTTAATAATTCAACTCATGAAGAAGAGAAATCTGTGATTCACAAACTGAATTAAGCAATTGCTATTCTTTTTAAATGCTTGGAAGAAATCAGATATGGATTACAGTGATTAAATTATATCATTTGCACATGATTAAGATAGCTAAAGTAGTCATTAACCAGATACAAATTGATATACACAACATGAAACAAAATATTGATATAATGAGAAGCTAAAGCTGTAACAAAACACCAAATTCTGCCTCAGTCTGTATTAAAACTCCATATCCTTGTTCTCCTACGAATGAGGATGATCATTATTACAAAAATAATAGGTATTTATAAGTCTCTCCACAGGGTAAAACCTCCATGTGGATAATATCAAATTGTTTTACATAATCTGGGAAGATATTCCCAAAATGAACTAAACTAGGAAACTAAAATACAAGTGAAATATTTCAAATATCCCCTAACTGCTCATCAAATCCACTGTAATTTCGAATTCATCTGCAATAGACCAAAAATATCAAGTTAGAAATATATTTCATTAACAAAACAATAAAAATCTAATTCTACAGACTTAGCTACAGAATCATCTGATTCTGTAGCTAGTCTAAAATAACATACAGGATCAAATAGAAATCAAATCAAATCTTTTTTAAAAAAAATCAAATCCAATTTTCTTTCAATAAACATTAAAAACGAATCACTAATGACTCAAATGATTTTATCATTCAAATTAAACAAAATCAAAAGTGATTCAACTGAAAACAGGGGTAAGAATACTCTGTTTCACGGTTACGATAAAATCAGGTCGAACAGTAACAAGACTGTCCCATATCCAATTAAAATCAAATAGGATCAAAATCCAATAACCAAATAGAGAGACAAGCATGCTCTGTTTCGATTGCCATCATAGTCGGGTAGACAGAATCAAAACCAAACAATTTTACAAATCGTTTCACATCTAATTCGAAAGTAGTCCAATCAAGCAAATCATATGCAACGTTGTGTTTTTCCAAAACAAAAGATACGATCAGATCAAGATAGAATCGTTTTACAATTGTTATAACTGTTATGACATTAAACGGTTCGCGCCATAGGTAAATTAATTTAGACAGATACGAGGATCAATTCATACAAAATCATAACCAGATTGATTCGGCTTTGACCACAATCACGATAGAATTGACATAAGTGATAATTGATAAAATGTGCATATAAGCTCAATTTGATTTGAATGAAATCAATAATTCCAAACAAATCGCGACTGGGTTTAATATAGAAACAAATCATGAATTCAATCTCGTTTGACAAAACCAATTGAAACAACATATCCATCGTAAATACAAATCCAACTGATAACAGGGTCAAGCTAACAGTAAACCAATACGAAGTAACCGGCTGGGTTTTCCACATAACCGTTATGAATTGATTTGGATATATTTTAACAGGATCATATTGAGAATAATCCGAATTATATTCCTGTTGATCGAAGGTCATATGGGACGTAAAACCGTAACAGTCAACCATAATTTCCAATCATAACTCATACATTATAATGAAATCGAAACGACATACGATTGCGTTCAAAATTGGATATGGGAAACAACTTGTGTCTAGAATAGATACAATGACTTCAATTAGCAACAGAGCATCCAATTTAAGCTAATGAAACCAATCAAATCCATACTAAGATCCAATCAAATCGATGAAAAATCCAATCGAAGCTAAACTGGGAAAACGAATTTCATTAATCAAAACATAACTATGTACATAATGCATACTTATGTGACAGAGCGAATCCACGCTGTAAACATAGCTATTCGAAACCAAATTCGAATTCATTAGATAAAGAAGTGATAGACATACTAGTGAGGGTGATCAAGCTATGCCAACTTAGAATTCACGACCGTTGTAGCTGATTCCACATTTTAAAACAAAATAGAGCATGTCGTCCTCTGTTTCTTATCAGTGGCTTGCAATTTAGCCTTTTGACTGGTAAGCCGTGCAACTTGGTCCTCCAAAGAATGAATTCTGGACTGTAGCATTGGCACATCAAGATAATACCTCTCTAACCACGAGCTACATTGATCACAGGGTGGCACTATAGGTTGAGGCAGAGCAAGAGAGGGTTTGGATGAATGACCGGGGGTGTCACAAGGCATCTTAATGCCTGGGTAGTTAGGGTCGTTTTGTAGGCAAGGGGGTAGGTTTGTCACAAAGTCATATGAGGGTTTGGCACACAGACCTTCCGAATAGGGGTATTCACTAGCCAATAAACACTCCACTTCAGAGTCGGAGTCTTCACTCAACATGATAGGGCTAGGATTGACCGAAGGTTTTGGTTTGTTCCTCGCCATTCGAGAAATTAGACGGGCATTATTTTTGCCTTTGGCATTTGCAATAGGTTTGACTTTAGGCCTTTTAGTCATAGTCTTAACAGTCTCGACATCCTTGGTCACAGAGTGGGGTAGGTCGATAGGTGAGTTGGGTAAGGGTTTAGGTAACAGAATACTGTAGGGTACTGGGGGTACAGACTTGTCCTTGCTCACCACAGGTTTATCAAGCTGTGGAGGATTTGAATCCTCAAAATCATTGTGAGCAAGGAAATCGTTCCAACAGTCTTCGTGTAACACCAAATGATAGACAAAAATCATTTTAACCAGCCCATAGTGAAAAAGGCTGCTATCAGCCTGGTTCCTTTTATACTTTTTAGACATTTTAAACAGGCTTATATGCAAGTAATAGGGCATATTGAGCTGGTAACCCATAAAAACCATAAGCAAACAAAGGTGGTGTAAGAAAACAAACCCGTACCGAACTTCGCAGGTGATAAACTGTTTGATAATCATCAACAACTCATGCCAACGCTATTTCAGCATGGTCACGGGTAAACCTTTATCACAGGAGCTAACCTTACGCGACTGGAAGAGCAGTGTCCAAGGGACTTCTTCCACTTTGCAATTTTTGGACCATCGTTGTCCAGTGGCAGGTAAACCCGTAGCAAGACTAAGAAATTGCTCGTCAATTTCCAATTGAACATCCCTGACCTTGGCTAGACAGCCATCAAAGGTTAAAGCGAATTGCCTAGCAACGCAGAGGTTAAAACCCTCAAATTTATGTATGAACGGGAGCCACCCATTGTCTTTGAGGTCACTGCGGGCACTCTCAAACATCAACGGAGCCTGGCTACCATTGGGTTCAGCCCTCACGACTGGAGCCATGGTGCGAGCACATGGTAAGGGTTTGGTTCACATTCACCAACACACAGGAGCAGAGTCGTTAACAGCTACGAATGATCAAAGGGGAAGCATTAATGTGCGCATGCGAGGGTGGTGGAGTTATTCACCACCATGCATAATAGTAATGGCAAAGTACAACCGCCAATTAATCCTTTGTTCAATCAATCATAACATAGCTCAAAACCATATCATTCGTTCAACCAAAGAATTAAACGATGAGTGAAATGCCAACGCACCATTAACCATAATCTTTCAAACCATGAATATTCAATGTGATATCAAACTCAAATGTTAACCACGCGCCATTGCATAAATGTGTAATCAAACGTTTTAAAACCTTGTGACCATCGATTTTATAAAATCGACAAACCAAGAGCTATAACAATAAGGATCACATCATATAAAAACAAAATAAACCATGACCCCTATGCAATTTGATGACTAGGCAAATCCCAAACAATATAAATCTATATGCTCAATGCCTTATCAGTTTAATAAAATCAAGTTATGCAACCAATATAAAAATGTCCAAATAGGCATAGTTTGAAAATTCCTTTTAGCCACATAATGATAAACCAAAGGTAAGTGCCATTCAGAATATCAATGAAAATATCATGACAGTTCAAATAACGATGGAGGAGTTTTCATGCTTACAGTCGTGAAAACTAAATTGAGACCAATTTGCAAGTGTCGCAAGAAATGAAAATATCGTCTATTTGCAAAAATGCGACGTCAATTTGAAGTTCAGAAGACATAGGTGTAGGCAGCTGATAGGACAATTGAAAAAAATGAATTGGCTGCCAACAATGGCGACACACTGGTAGAAGCAGTTATCTCTGTCAAAAGAAATAAATTCAGATTAGGACAGCAAAGAAAATTTCAACTCAAAAACAACAACCAGAAAATCGTACAAACATTATCATTTACCATCTTTTCCAACGATGTTTTAAAAGATGAAAACTAATAACAGTGTTAAGATTAGCAAGTCATGATATTAATGATAAACTCTTCGATATTGTTGGCATGGCCACTGCTGCCAGCAGGCGTCCATAGCCTCGACAGGGTTGCCATTTAACCCACTCTGACATATGTATCTTGTCAAGAAGTTCTAGATCAGAATAAAGGACATTAAAGAGGTTTCTTATATTTTTTCACAGATTTTCATGTACCCGACATTGCTTCGCTGCCAGCAGGCCTGTTCAGTACCCCGACGAAGTTGTCTTGACGCCATGCATGCATTTACCCGCTGCCAGCGGACCTGTTCAGCATCCCAGCGAGTTTACAAGCACTTCCCATAGCTCTTATTAATATTTTTATTTTGTTTTTCTTTTGTAGATATATGAGCGGGGTGACGCTAAAAGTCTTGATATTTTAACATATTTTTTCAGACCTCATCAGATTTTTTTTATTTTTTTTAACACTGTCCTTTATTCAGCTCCAGAAATGTTGTATTTACAAAAACAACTTACTATGACAGGGAGACATCTTTTTGAGTCATTCCTTTACGGAAAAGGGACAGCGTAAAAAGATAATAGATGATCATGACAAACTTTGCTCAGAGATTGAAATTAGTAAACTTCTTTCAAACAACAAAATTTTCCAACATCAGTTTCAGAAATATATCATTGATGTTTGTACAAACTTTCAGAAGTTATTTCAGCGAAGAAATTTTTCTATGGTGTTTGTCTGAATGGCTCAGTGCACAGGTATGCATATTTCAAAAAAACACAAAAAAACTGATCAATTCAAATCAAAACCAAAACAGAAAGTAAACGAAAAATGCAAAAAAAAGAAATATTTACATAATATACAAGGGTAGTTATCAGGCAAAGTATCTTTTCAGGGCTTGGCCATTCACCGGATAGGTGTCAAGCTGCCCTTCGAGATTATGTAATCGAAAGGAACTAGGACCCAACTTTTCAGCAATTAAAAATGGCCCAAGCCATAAGTTTTGAAACTTGGTGTGCTCACCCTTTCCTTTGTGTGGTTTGTCCCACTTCAAGACGAGATCGCCTACTTCAAAATTTCTATTAGAAGCAGAATTAGAATCGAACCAGCTTTTAATCAGTTGTTGATGTTGGTCTAACTTACGTTTAGCTTGGATTCTTACTTCTTCTAACTTCATCAAAGAGTTAATGCGGCTTTCTAAAGGGGGACAATCTTCTTCTTGGACTTTTTGTGACAATTGAAGCAAAGGAAGAAGAATGTAAGGTGGAAGAATGGATTCTCTGCCATAAACGAGAAAAAATGGGGAGTTACCTATAGCGGCTTTGGGTGTTACCCTGTCAGCCCACAGTGCATTCAGTAGTGCATTGTGTCAGTTCTTGTGATTTTCAGCTACGGTTCTCTTGATAATTTTGATCAAGTTTTTGTTTGTTGACTCTGCTAAGCCATTGCCCTGGGGGTAATAACTAGCAGAATACTTCATCTTTATTCCTTTCTCCAAATAAAACTCACTCATCTCTAGAGAGGAAAAGTACGAAGCGTTATCAAAGACTAGACCATCAGGGATACTGAAACAAGTGATGATATTCGAGTTTAGAAAAGCGATAACCTGACTGGTGTTAACAGTTCTTAGCGCAGCGGCTTCGGACCATCGAGTAAAGTAATCAGTGGATGTCACAATATACTTGTGCTGTTGTGAGGATGCTGGGTTAATAGGACCTATGATGTCAAGGCCCCATTACTGGAAAGGAGAATCTACTGAGACGGGTTGTAAGGGGAAGGCTGGTTTTTGCAACCGCCCTGATGCTTTCTGACAGATAATACATTTACGACACAAGGCATGGGCATCCCTAAAAAGCGTGGGCCAGTAGTAACCGGCTCTTAAAACATTATGAGCAGTAGTATCGCCACCGAAGTGACCACTAGCTTCTCCTGCATGCAACTCAAGAAAGACTTTTTCTGCTTCATTTTTTTCAAGACAACGCATCAGTACGCCATCAAAACTTTGACGAAACAGTATACTGTTAACTAGATGAAAGGAGGCGGAATTTAGTCTCAACACTCTTATCTTGGTGGGGTCAAGGTGACGGGGTGCTGATCCATGTTCAAGACAAAATCTAATATCGTCGTACCAAGGACTTAAGAGGTTTTGTGCGCAACAAATCAAACTTTGATCACGTTGTTCTAGGTTTGACGTATCACTATCTTCTCGCTGTCCTATTTCTGAATCAACAACCAACTTACACAACCCTTGGCCTCTCACGATCTGTGTTGGGGTGATCTCTAAGTCATACTCCTGCAAGGAGGTGACCCAGTTGGCTCTTTTCTCTCCTAACTCCTTTTGCACTAACAAGTTCCTTACGGCAGGGTAGGGGACAATGACTTTCGTCCTTGACTTCAAAAGATAGGACCGGAAGTGCTTAACTGCTTTGAAAACAACGTAGGCTTGCCGATCGACCGCTGGGTAGTTAAGTTCATCACCTTTGAAAACAGAGCTCATAAAGGCGATGGGTACTTCGTTGTTCTCGGAATTCTTCTGAGTTAGGACTGCGGCATAGGAACTATCAGAGGCAAAAGTATAGAGTGTGAAATCTTGAGAGAAGTCAGGTCTCATGAGAGACGGAGCGTTTATTATGGCCTTCTTTATGGCATTGAAAGCTTGATTTTCTGTGGGTCCCCAGTGATATTGGGTGTCTTTCTTAATCAGGTTCTGGAGAGGCCTGACCATTTCGAAGAAACTGGGAACAAATCTTCTCACGAAATTAATCTGGCCTAGGAAAGACTACATGGATTTTTTGGATGAAGGTGGGGGAAGTTTAGCAATGACTTGAGTCCTCTCGGGGTCAATAATCATTCCATCACTAGATACAATGAATCCTAGGAGCTTACTCTGTTCTACTGCAAAGATGGACTTCTTGGGGTTCAAGGAGATGTCGTATTTACGACATCGTAGCAGAACGGCTCGTAAGTGAGCTAGATGATCGTCTTTGTTTTTAGAATACACGGTCACATCATCTAAGTAAACTACTATGGAGTGATTGATTAAGCCTCGAAAAGCAATGTCCATTGCTCTCTAAAAGGTAGCACCAACATTAATCAATCCAAAAGGCATTTTGCGATAAGCGTAAGTGCCCCACGGGGTACAGAAGGTAGTTTTTAGTTGGTCTAGTGGAGACATCAAGACTTGGTTGTATCCAGAGAAACCATCCAGTAAGGATATCCTCTCAGAACCAGATACTTGTTGAAGGATTTGTTCCATGGGAGGGACAGGATAATTATCTTTGTAAGACGCTTGGTTGAGGTTTCGAAAATCGACACAAAGTCGAATTTCCCCGTTTTTCTTCTGAACTGGGACAAGGTTGGATACCCATTGAGTGTGTCTAACAGGAAAAATTATTTTAGCACTTAGGATTTTATTCAATTCTTTTTGAACGGTCGGTTCTAGTTTAGGATGCATTTTCTTCAGTTTCTGTTGGAAGAGTAAGGTTTGGGGCTTCATCGGGATGACATGCTGTATAATATTGGGGTCAAATGTTTTAAGATCATCGTAAGTCCATGCAAAGACATCCTTGAATTCTTTAAATAATTTAACAAAAGCAGCTTTTTCTTGTCTAGAACATCCCAAGCCTAAGTTGATATACTGAGGATTTTCACTAGTCCCTAAATTGACTTTTTCATAAGATAATGAGGAACTATTGGTTTTGCAATTGACCGTATTTTTAAATTTATCTTCAAAATCATAAAAATTTTCTAATCTAACAACAGATTTGGGTATAAAATTTACCATGTTCGATAGAGCTTCAGGAGATTTTGGATTAGGTATTACCGTAAAGTCGTGCAAATTGTCGTCGTGTGTGCGTTCATCTATCACTGTGCCTTGAAAGGTTTCTTCCATGTGCAGAAAGTTAATGATCTGTTGATCATCATCAAATACTCTCCAGTTTGTGATATTGTCAGGAACAGATGGTCGAAACAATAGCTCCACGGAGAATGCATTTGGGGATAAGCCTTCTGCAGGAAGAAGTTTAGAGGCAACATTAGCTAGTAAATCTGCTTCAGCATTATTTAATATAGGAATGGAATTTATATTAAAAGCAGAAAATTTGTTCATTAAACTCCATACCTCAGACTGGTAACTTTTGAGATGCGGGGAAAGACAGTGTATAGAGTCTCTTACCTGTCTAACCACTATTTCAGAGTCGCCGAATACAACCAGATTTTGAATGTTCATGTCCAGAGCTTTTCTGAGACCTTGCAGTAAAGTTTCATATTCTGCGGTATTGTTAGTACATTCAAATTCTAGTCTACAAGCCATTAATGTCTTACTACCTGTCGGATCGATAATGATGTAGCCTGCACCAGCTCCTTCTTTAGACTTGGAACCGTCGAAATATAGAGACCAAATTTGATTTCCATCGGGCTCATGGGACTGTTGAGTAGAATCTGCTTGTTGCACATATGTTATGATCTCGGACTGTTGTTCTGGATTGTTGATAGGTGAAACTTCAGCCATGAAATTTCCGAAGAAGGTGTCCATCCCTTGGACTTCAGGTGAATCAGCAGGAGGTTTGTATGGTTCGTTGGGGTCATTCAAATCCGTGACCACGAACTTAAGGTAACGCTCACGATTAACCCTGATCTTGTTGGGCTTACCGTTCTCTGGAAGCCACAAATGAGACCAGTCCGTTGCGAAATAACCATGTAGCTGCTCCGACCAGTCCCTACTCAAAAACAGATCATACACTTTTGGAATATCCACCACAATTATATCAATAACCTGATGAACCTTTGAGTTAGACGATAATCTAATCAATACATTTTTTAGTTCGCCTATGACTTTTACATCTGTTCGATCAAGTTATATGATTTTTAAAGAAGATGGTTCTACTTCAGCGTTAATCTTTTGGCAGACAGACCAAGGCATCACATTGGATGATGATCCTGAGTCAACCATACAATTATGCACATTTCTGTTGAAGATTTCAAAAGTTAAAAGAAAAGGAGGTACATTCTTGCGAGTACTTAGAGTAGTAGCTTGTGTTTTCTTACTCGCAGCTTCTAATGCTACTTTATCTACATTATTTGCGTTATTTACATCATTTACATTATTTACATGAGTTACAGAAAGGCTTCCTTTATCTTGAGGATCAGGATTGTTTTTAGTGGAAGTCTTCTGCAGAACTTTGCTTTGCACAACCTTATTACCATTTGAATTACCATTCTTGCCATTTTCTGAAATATTTTGCAACATCTTCTGTAACAAAAATGGAAGCTTCAACAACTCATAAATAGAAATGTTAGCCCTTAATTTTTTAATATATTCAACAACATCATAATCTAAGTTAGGGATGACATTACTTTGTTTAGTTTCTACTGATTTAGATGGCTTTGGAGGTGAAGTTGTAGTGTTGTCGGCAGGAGGTTTATTTGTTGACTTACTCCTAGTGTTGTAAGGGTGAACAGTCTCGAAGTTAGCTTGAAAGATGTTGTCCGAGAAGTGTCCAAAGATGTTTGGAGAAGACTCTTCTTCTTGAGATGTTTCCTGCTCGACTTCCTCTTGAGGGATTTCAGGAGGCATCAAGTTATCTTGGGCTTCTAGAATTGTCTGAAGAGCGCATTGCAAACTTTCTAGGTTCAAGCCTTCGGGGTTTAGATTAGGCCGATTGGTAGGGAAAGGCTTTCGAAAAGGGGGTTTGTAGGGTCCTTTACTCGATGAAGCTTCTTCAGTCGACCTTTTTAAATCTATAACTTGATTAGACAATTTTTGTACAACTTTAGTTAAATTTTCCAAATCAGAGTTTTCAGGTTGTGTTTTGCTTTGTGTAGGTCTAGGAAGAATTTCAATCTTCTTTTTGGAAGAAGAAATAGTCTCAGTCTCGTTGCTAGAAGAGTCCTTAAGACTAAGTATATCTTTTTCAATCTGGGTAGCCTCTTCGAAGGCTTCTAACAACATGGCCTTTTTAGATCGTTTAACCCAAATAGCTATACTTTGATGTAGAGCTTTAGTGTAGTAGGCTATTATAAGACTCTCGATAGGCATAAAATCTGCAGGGATTCGATTTTTAAGTGTTAAGAATCTTTGATTAAAATTTTTAACTTTTTCTTTTGGGTTCATTTTTAAGCTCGAAAGATCCATGACTAAGACTTCCAGAGGTTTACCATCTCTGAATTTTTCCAAAAAGCATGACTCAAACTTTTCCCAAGACATGATGGTATGGGGCTGTTGGGCAAAGTACCATGTGGATGCATTACCCTCAAAAGTATAAGGGAACAACCTACAGACAACATCTTCATGTTCAACATTGTGGAGTCTGATGGCTAACATAAATTTCTTGATATGATCTTCAACTATCTGTTTTGAATCGGGATCAAACTTGGGAAGCCATTTCTCCGGGTGCTTAGGTAAAGGGTGTTGGGCTCTAGGTACAGCTACAGCATCCTGGTCCAACCAGGGTCTAGCAGGGTTGTTCTGATTTTCCATTGGGGTAGCGGGTGTAGAAGGCTGAGAAGGTGAATTGCCTTCGTCTGAAGAGGAATCTCCTCCAGAAGAGGAAGGAAATGAGGGGGGTGGTGAAGGAGGTATCCCAGATCCTCTTGCAGCAGGATTTGTGTTTGGATCTGTAGGATTCACAGTGAGGTTAGTGTCACCTAATTGTTCTTTGATATCAGAGAAGTCCAAAGGTCGACCCCACGAACGGTTTGGTTGCCTCAAACTGGCTAAGGCACTATGTGTTTTAATAAGAGATCGACGGACAATCTCTTCCAAGTTACAACCTGTAGGATTGGGGGTTGTTGGCTCAACTGTGATGTGTGGATCTTCGGTTGAAGTAGTTGTTGTTTGAAGGGGAATATTATCGTGTGAACGGCTTCTAGTCACTATAGGTGAGCGATTAGGGGGGAGAGGAGTCTTGCGACCGCCTCGTGCCATTAATTAAGTTCAGGCCCTCCTTCTAGCGCCATTTGTTGACGGGCGAAATTGTCCGTCCGTCAATTGAGAGAGTGGAACCGGTCCGGGGTTGTCTAAATAACCCAAGTCGTTTGGAATGAACCACCCTGACGGGTTTAACGGCTTCGTTGGCTGCTCTAAGGTCCTAAGAAAAACCAAAGAGAAAACTAATCTAAACTAACTAATCTATCTAAACAAACTAAAACTAATTAAACTAATAAAACAGACTAAAACTAAATAAAATAAACTAAATAAAACTAAATACAAGAAACTAAACTAACTAACAATAAATAAAAACAAACTAATACACTAACCTAATTAAAACAAACTACTAAATTAAACTAAAACTAAATATAAACTACTCTAACTATTCTATATACAATCTACTAATTACTATTACACTAACTCTAACAATTAAATATCTAATTCCCAATTGAATTACAACTTATTCAAAAATATACAATATCTACAAGTAGCAGATTTGAATAAAACATGTAAAACTCATGTGTTTTCTTCCCTAAGACAGCAAGAAATATATTTTTGATTTTCTATATTTTATGAAAAAGAAATTAAACTTACTGAAATTAAACGATCTAATATATTTACTGAAATTAAACAATCTGATATACTAATTCTACCTATAAATCTAACTGAACTAATATCTGAATTAAACTACTAATAAATATACTAAACAAACTAGGGACTAATTGACCTGGAAACACTCCCAATTTGTCCTGTGTATGATGACTTTGAAGCTGGTCGGAGGAAGTAAACTCGCACCGGTTAATCCAAAAGCTTCTCGTAAACGATAAGTTGTGCTGCTCTTTGAATTGTTAACAGGACAAACAAGACATAAAAAATCATAACAATTATATGATTTATAAATTTCTGCAATAAGGAAAACATGTTATGCAAAAACTTATACTTAATAATTCAACTCATGAAGAAGAGAAATCTGTGATTCACAAACTGAATTAAGCAATTGCTATGCTTTTTAAATGCTTGGAAGAAATCAAATATGGATTACAGTGATTAAATTATATCATTTGCACATGATTAAGATAGCTAAAGTAGTCATTAACCAGATACAAATTGATATACACAACATGAAACAAAATATTGATATAATGAGAAGCTAAAGCTGTAACAAAACACCAAATTCTGCCTCAGTCTGTATTAAAACTCCATATCCTTGTTCTCCCATGAATGAGGATGATCATTATTACAAAAATAATAGGTATTTATAAGTCTCTCCACAGGGTAAAACCTCCATGTAGATAATATCAAACTGTTTTACATAATCTGGGAAGATATTCCCAAAATGAACTAAACTAGGAAACTAAAATACAAGTGAAATATTTCAAATATCCCCTAATTGCTCATCAAATCCACTGTAATTTCAAATTCATCTGCAATAGACCAAAAATATCAAGTTAGAAAGATATTTCATTAACAAAACAATAAAAATCTAATTCTACAGACTTAGCTACAGAATTATCTGATTCTGTAGCTAGTCTAAAATAGCATACAGGATCAAATAGAAATCAAATCAAATCTTTTTAAAAAAAAATCAAATCCAATTTTCTTTCAATAAACATTAAAAACGAATCACTAATGACTCAAATGATTTTATCATTCAAATTAAACAAAATCAAAAGTGATTCAACCAAAAACAGGGGTAAGAATACTCTGTTTCACGGTTACCATAAAATTAGGTCGAATAGTAACAAGACTGTCCCATATCCAATTAAAATCAAATAGGATCAAAATCCAATAACCAAATAGAGAGACAAGCATGCTCTGTTTCGATTGCCATCATAGTCGGGTAGACAGAATCGAAACCAAACAGTTTTACAAATCGTTTCACATCCAATTCGAAAGTAGTGTAATCAAGCAAATCATATGCAACGTTGTGTTTTTCCAAAACAGAAGATACGATCAGATCAAGATAGAATCGTTTTACAATTGTTATAACTGTTATGACATTAAACGATTCGCGCCACAGGTAAATTAATTCAGACAGATACGAGGATCAATTCATACAAAATCATAACCAGATTGATTCGACTTTGACACAATCACGATAGAATTGACATAAGTGATAATTGATAAAATGTGCATATAAGCTCGATTTGATTTGAACGAAATCAATAATTCCAAACAAATCACGACTGGGTTTAATATAGAAACAAATCATGAATTCAATCTCGTTTGACAAAACCAATTGAAACAACATATCCATCGTAAATACAAATCCAAATGATAACAAGGTCAAGCTAACAGTAAACCAATACGAAGTAACCGGCTGGGTTTTCCACATAACTGTTATGAATTGATTTGGATATATTTTAACAAGATCATATTGAGAATAATCTGAATTATATTCTTGTTGATCGAAGGTCATATGGGACGTAAAACCGTAACAGTCAACCATAATTGCCAATAATAACTCATACATTATAATGAAATCGAAACGACATACGATTGCATTCAAAATTGGATATGGGAAACAACTTGTGTCTAGAATAGATACAACGAATTCAATTAGCAACAGAGCATCCAATTTAAGCTAGTGAAACCAATTAAATCCATACTAAGATCCAATCAAATCGATGAAAAATCCAATCGAAGCTAAACTGGGAAAATGAATTTCATTAATCAAAACATAACTATGTACATAATGCATACTTATGTGACAGAGCGAATCCACGCTGTAAACATAGCTATTCAAAACCAAATTCGAATTCATTATATAAACAAGTGATAGACATACCAGTGAGGCTGCTCAAGCTATGACAACTTAGAATTCACGACTGCTATAGCTGATTCCACATTTTTAAACAAATTAGAGCCTGTCGTCCTCTGTTTCTTATCAGTGGCTTGCAATTTAGCCTTTTCACTGGTAAACCGTGCAACTTGGTCCTCCAAAGAATGAATTCTGGATTGTAGCATTGGCACATCAAGATAATACCTCTCTAACCACGAGCTACATTGATCACAGGGTGGCACTGTAGGTTGAGGCAGAGCAGGAGAGGGTTTGGATGAATGACCGGGGGTGTCACAAGGCAACTTAATGCCTGGGTAGTTAGGGTCGTTTTGTAGGCAACGGGGTAGGTTTGTCACAAAGTTATATGAGGGTTTGGCACACAGACCTTCCGAATAGGGGTATTCACTAGCCAAGAAACGCTACACTTCCGAGTCAGAGTCTTCACTCAACACGATAGGGCTAGGATTGACCGGAGGTTTTGGTTTGTTCCTCACCATTCGAGAAATTAGACGGGCATTCTTTTTGCCTTTGGCGTTTGCAGTAGGTTTGGCTTTAGGCCTTTTAGCTGTAGTCTTAACAGTCTCGACATCCTTGGTCACAGAGTGGGGTAGGTCGACAGGTGAGTCGGGTAAAGGTTTAGGTAACAGAATACTGTAGGGTACCGGGGGTACAGACTTGTCCTCGCTCACCACAGGTTTATCAACCTGTGGAGGATTCGAATCCTTAAAATCATTGCGAGCAAGGAAATCGTTCCAACAGTATTCGTGTAACACCAAATGATAGACAACAATCATTTTAACTAGCCCATAGTGAAAAAGGCTGCTATCAGCTCGGTTCCTTTTATATTTCTTAGATATTTTAAACAGGATTCTATGCAAGTAATAGGGCATATTGAGCTGGTAACCCATAAAAACCATAAGCAAACGAAGGTGGTGTAAGAAAACAAACCCGTACCAACCTTCGCAGGTGATAAACTGTTTGATAATCATCAACAACTCATGCCAACGCTATTTCAGCATGGTCACGGGTAAACCTTTATCACAGGAGCTAACCTTACGCGACTGGAAGAGCAGTGTCCAAGGGACTTCTTCCACTTTGCAATTTTTGGACCATCGTTGTCCAGTGGAAGGTAAACCCGTAGCAAGACTGAGAAATTGCTCGTCAATTTCCAATTGAACATCCCCGACCTTGGCTCGACAACCATCAAAGGTTAAAGCGAATTGCCTAGCAATGCAGAGGTTAAAACCCTCGAATTTATGTATGAACGGGAGCCACCCATTGTCCTCGAGGTCACTGCGGGCACTCTCGAACATCAACAGAGCCTGGCTACCATTGGGTTCATCCCTCACGACTGGAGCCATGGTGCGAGCACATGGTAAGGGTTTGGTTCACATTCACCAACACACAGGAGCAGAGTCGTTAACAGCTACGAACGATCAAAGGGGAAGCATTAATGTGCGCATGCGAGGGTGGTGGAGTTATTCACCGCCATGCATAATAGTAATGGAAAAGTACAACCGCCAATTAATCCTCTGTTCAATCAATCATAACATAGCTCAAAACCATATCATTCGTTCAACCAAAGAATTAAACGATGAGTGAAATGCCAACGCGCCATTAACCATAATCTTTCAAACCATGAATATTCAATGTGAAATCAAACTCAAATGTTAACCACGCGCCATTGCATAAATGTGTAATCAAACGTTTTAAAACCTTGTGACCATCGATTTTATAAAATCGACAAACCAAGAGCTATAACAATAAGGATCACATCATATAAAAACAAAATAAACCATGACCCCTATGCAATTTGATGACTAGGCAAATCCCAAACAATATAAATCTATATGCTCAATGCCTTATCAGTTTAATAAAATCAAGTTATGCAACCAATATAAAAATGTCCAAATAGGCATAGTTTGAAAATTCCTTTTAGCCACATAATGATAAACCAAAGGTAAGTGCCATTCAGAATATCAATGAAAAGATCATGACAATTCAAATAACGATGGAGGAGTTTTCACGCTTACAGTCGTGAAAATTAAATTGAGACCAATTTGCAAGTGTCGCAAGAAATGAAAATATCATCTATTTGCAAAAATGCGACGTCAATTTGAAGTTCAGAAGACATAGGTGTAGGCAGCTGATAGGACAATTGAAAAAATTGAATTGGCTGCCAACAGTGTGTAACTTTTACATATGATCTCAATTTAGGGCACTCGATAGCTCGTTGGAAAGATCTATCTGAGAACTACAAATTTTGGGTGAGAAATATTGATCTATAATCAATGTTGCTCCCCATTTTCTCAAAAAACATCATTTAGGGCCTCAAAATGATACCGAAAGTTAAAAACTGCTAAAAATAGTAAATTACCAAAATTGTTAGAAACATGTTTTGGGCCAGTTGGAAAAGGTGGGTGGCCACCGATATCCACTTGGATTAATCCTCCCTCCTTAGGAAGTAATGGTCTCCATTGCATTGAGTTCCCGAGGGAGAGGGAAAAGCGATTGCTGAATCTGAATCTTGGTGATCTGCTTGCCTTGTTGGAGACGTCGCGTTGCTTGGTTTGTTGAAGGTCGTCACAAACCTATGGCTGGAAGGGTTGGACCTTTTTAACTAGTCTAACTACATGAGATGACTGTGTGCAGAAGGAATCTTTGTGCTTTGATGCAACCTTGTCGACCTGTTTCTGGTGGATAGAAGGTGCTTGGGCCGAGGCTGTAGTGGTTGCAGTATCCTTTTGTTCCCCTTTTGAATGGATTGTGGAGAAGATGAATTTTGTAGTATGAGATATTACCTTGCGATACTGTTTAGGTGGGACAATAGTTGGAACTACCTCTAGTATCTTGTAGAGATAACCCCCCAAAGTAACAATGGCACTATGGGGTCGAGACTCATAAAATAGCTCTGATACCACTGATCCAGATTATTTTCGGCATGAAATGAGAGCGGAGATATAACACATAAATATTTAGAGATATTGCAAGAGAGACAACAATATAACATAGATATAGCGGAAATAACAAGAGTCACAGATATACAGTAATACACGATTTCTATTAATGAAATAAATGTACAGAGACTGTAAAATACAGAGTGAAAGACTCCCTAGAATGGTGGCAGCTTATCTCTGAGAAGAGATGTGACGGCTACTTGCATCCATGAGAAGATGATTCTTACAATGAGGCTCTAAGGGCCTTTTTAACATAAGTAAAATCCAAAACCCTAACCCCGGAAGATGAAAATCCAAAAGGTTTGTGGGCCTTGATGGAGGTAGTTGATACGTCAACTTCTCAGGAGCATATGTCAATGTTGCTCCCAATTTTCTCAAAAAACATCGTTTAGGGCCTCAAAATGGCCCCGGAAGTTAAAAACTGCTAAAAATAGTAAATTACCAAAATTGTTATAAACATGTTTTGGGCCAGTTGGAGAAGGTGGGTGGCCACCAATATCCACCTGGATCAATCCTCCCTCCTTAGGAATAAATTGTCTCCATTGCATTGAGTTCCTGGGGGAGAGGGGAAAGCGATTGTTGAATCAGAATCTTGGTGATCTGCTTTCCGTGTTGGAGACGTTGCGCTGTTTGGTTTGTTGAAGGTCGTCACGACCTGTGGCTGGAAGGGTTGGACCTTTTTAACCAGTCTGGCTACATGAGATAACTGTGTGTAGAAGGAATCTTTGTGCTTTGCTGCAACCTTATCGACCTGCTTCTGGTGTATAGAAGTTGCTTGGGTCGAGGCTATGGTGGTTGCAGTATCCTTTTGTTCCCCTTTTGAACAGATTGTGGAGAAGATGAATTTTGTAGTATGAGATACTACCTTGTGATACTGTTTAGGTGGGACAATAGTTGGAACTACCTCTGGTATCCTTTAGAGATGACCCCCCATAGTAACAATGACACTACGAGGTCGAGACTCATAAAATAGCTCTGATACCACTGATCCGGATTATTTTCGGCACGAAATGAGAGCGGAGATATAACACATAAATATTTAGAGATATTGCAAGAGAGACAACAATATAACAGAGATATAGTCGAAATAACAATAGTCACAGATATATAGTAATACACGATTTCTATTAATGAAATAAATGTATAGAGACTGTAAAATATAGAGTGAAAGACTCGCTAGAATGGTGGCAACTTATCTCTGAGAAGAGATGTGACGGCTACTCGCATCCATGAGAAGATGTTTCTTACAATGAGTCTCTAAGGGCCTTTTTAACATAAGTAAAATTCAAAACCCTAACCCCAAAAGATGAAAAGCCAAAAGGTTTGTGGGCCCCGATGGGGGTAGTTGATACGTGAACTTCCTAGGGGTGTAACTTTTGCATATGATCTCCATTTGGGGCTCTCGATAGCTTGTTAGAAAGATATATCCGAGAACTACAAATTTTAGGTGAGCAACATGATCTATGATCCATGTTGCTCTCCGTTTTCTCAAAAAACATCGTTTAGGGCCTTAAAATGGCCCCGGAAGTTAAAAACTACTAAAAATAGTAAATTACCAAAATTGTCAGAAACATGTTTTGGGCCAGTTGGAGAAGGTGGGTGGCCACTGATATCGACTTGGATCAATCCTCCCTCCTTAGGAATCAATGGTATCCATTGTGTTGAGTTCCCAGGGGAGAGGGGAAAGCGATTGCTGAATCTGAATCTTGGTGATCTGCTT
The DNA here is from genome assembly GCA_032191745.1 of Picea mariana. Classification (NCBI taxonomy): domain Eukaryota; kingdom Viridiplantae; phylum Streptophyta; class Pinopsida; order Pinales; family Pinaceae; genus Picea; species Picea mariana. The sequence goes on along the minus strand of JASDQU010013948.1, from coordinate 17,670 downwards.
GCCTTGTTGGAGACGTCGCGCTGCTTGGTTTGTTGAAGGTTGTCACAAACCTGTGGCTGGAAGAGTTGGACCTTTTTAACTAGTCTAGCTACATGAGATGACTATGTGCAGAAGGAATCTTTGTTCTTTACTGCAACCTTGTCGACCTGCTTCTAGTGGATAGGAGGTGCTTGGGCAGAGGCTGTAGTGGTTGCAGTATCCTTTTGTTTCCCTTTTGAACAGATTGTGGAGAAGATAAATTTTGTAGTATGAGATACTACTTTGCGATACTGCTTAGGTGGGACAATAGTTGGAATTACCTCTGGTATCCTGTAGAGATGACCCCCCAAAGTAACAATGACACTACGGGGTCGAGACTCATAAAATAGCTCTGATACCACTGATCCAGATTATTTTCGGCATGAAATGAGAGCGAAGATATAACACAAAAATATTTAGAGATATTGCAGGAGAGACAACAATATATCAGAAATATAGCGGAAATAACAAGAGTCACAGATACACAGTAATACACAATTTCTATTAATGAAATAAATGTATAAAGACTGTAAAATACAGAGTGAAAGACTCGCTAGAATGGTGGCAGCTTATCTCTGAGAAGAGATGTGATGGCTACTCACATCCGTGAGAAGAAGGTTCTTACAATGAGGCTCTAAGGGTCTTTTTAACATAAGTAAAATCCAAAACCCTAACCTCGGAAGATGAAAAGCCAAAAGGTTTGTGGGCCCCGATGGGGGTAGTTGATACGTCAACTTCCCAGGGGCGTAACTTTTGCATACAATCTCCGTTTGGGGTGCTTGATAGCTTGTTGGAAATATCTATCCGAGAACTACAAATTTTGGGTGAGAAACATTGATCTATGATCCATGTTGCTCCCCATTTTCTCAAAAAAACATCATTTAGGGCCTCAAAATGGCCCCGGAAGTTAAAAACTGCTAAAAATAGTAAATTATCAAAATTGTCAGAAACATGTTTTGGGCCAGTTGGAGAAGGTGGGTGGCCACCGATATCCAGCTGGATCAGTTGGAGAACCCTCATTGAGTTATCTAGAAGGTCAAAGAAGTCAAATTATTCTAGAAGCTCGTAGAAGAAGTTGACTAGTCAAGTGGATGAAACTAGGAGTTAATCATGGGTTAAGTTGTTAAAATAAGAAAATAATTAAAAATAAATTAGTTGCAACCGGAAGTGGAGAGTTTACTACTTATGGATAAAGTGGTTATAAGTGGGTTAGCCCTAAAAGAAGGAAATTGGGTTAAGTTGGTTAGAATGTAACCACTTGAGGAAACTACATGGAAATATAAATAAGAGAGAAATGCTCTCCTATTAGCACCTATTGAGCACATTGAATATCTATTATTGTGTAAGGTTTATTGTAGGTATTCATTGATACATCTGAAGTTACGCAAGTCTGAGGTAGCATGAAGGGTTGATGATGAAAGTTTTGGAATATCAGAAATACTGAAAAAACCCTAGTTTTTTAGGTGTACACGGGCTGTTGTGGAGAAGAGGGTGTACGTACATGGGCTGACAGTATAACAAGGTGCGTACATGTGGGAAAAACCATGAAAGCTTGAGTTGTTGAGGGTGTCAGGTCCTCAGAGTATGAAATCAAACTCCCATGAAGGTCTACAGTGATCAGATACATCATATCTATCTAGAGATTCAAATGGTATGTCATATTCTTATGAGTAGTTGGATATTGTTGTATACTTGAGGTATGGTTATGCGAGGTTCAGTTTTTTTCCCTAGAAAGGATGTTGGTTGTATGGTACTTATGGTATAAGCTAGATCTACAGAAATACAACAATGGTATGCTTGGTATTATTCATTGGTACACCTTGTTGGTTTAAGTGTTGAGGCATTACTTGTATTTCATGGTACATAGTTGAGGGTTTTGGTTGTGAAGTGGTTATGATGTGTTGGTGAAGTTGTTGGTGTGGTTTGAGGTTGCATATCAATGAGAGTTTGATGTCTAGTCCATGTGAAGGTTATTACACTTATTCATGATTGTACACACATGTATGGAACATGACTAGAGAGACATAGATGCATTTGGTTGAAGGATATATAAGATGATGTATGCACAGGTCACAACTATATATAATCCATAGTGACAAGTTGTAGGTTGATGTGATAGAGGTAGCAAAGTGTTTGAAGTTTAAGAAAAGGTGAAAACCCTAGTTTTCATAAGGTGTATGCAGGTTGCAGTATAGACAGGACACGTACATACGCAGGCTACAGTATAGACAAGGCACATACATACGTGAGTTGTAGCATAGACAATACATGTACCTGTTGATATTTGTTGATACAAGCTAACTTCTGGTACATGATTGATTACAAGCTATTGGTACAGGTTGGTTACAGGTTGTTGGCAGAGATTGGTACAAGTTTACAGTGGTATCTCACATAGTTACAGTGTGGCAGTGGTTTCATCATTTGACACTTATATTTCAGGGAGGTTGGGTGGGGCAAGGAAAGGGGGTTGTAGCCTCCTTCCGGTCGGTGCCAGAAAATCATGGAGTTGGAGCTTCTTTCAGGTTAGAGTCTTAGAACTAAGTGGTTGTAGCCACCTTTCGGTTGTAGCTGGAGAACATCGGGGGTTGTGGCCTTCTTCTGGTTGTAGCCAGATAATTGGGGAGTTGGAGCTTCCCTCAGGTTGTAGCCTGAGAAACTAGGGGGTTAGAGCCTCCTTCCAATTGGACCTGGAGAATTGGAAGTTGGTGCTTCCTTGAATGTAATTCTTAAAGACATATAAGAAAAGTATTCTGTGGTTTTTTTCCACATTGGGTTTCCACATAAAATACTGGTGTACTGTGTACTGTGTGGATGTGTTGATTATTGTTTATGATGCATTGATGAATGTTAATTCTACTGATACAATAATATATTTATGATAATCAGATGAACATGATTGGATAAGTTAAAGGAATATACATTGTGGTAAAATGATTAATAAATGGTATAAATTGTTCATTATTGATTCACTCCCCTCCCCCCCTCTTAGTAATCCAACAATGGTTAGTTTGTTGTAGTACATATTAAGCTACAACCATTAGGGCTGCAATAAACTCTCTATCTCAACAAGTTTCCTTCACTTTTGACTGCTGAAATTTGCATGTAAGCAGTGAACTTTGGTCTATTTTTCAACAGCTATTGATTAGGTGGCTTGCTCACAGATTTTATTAGTTAAAAGTTGTTGTAGCAAAATTTTGCTACAACCATAGGGCTTTCATAATTTTTTGTTGATAATACCTTCTTACAACTCTCCTTTGTCATCTAATTCATCGTTTTAAGCATTGGAATACTATCTCTAAGTGCATGCTAATTTGTCCAACATTATATGATGATTAGATGATGTAATTTGTAGTTGTTATAACTTTGTCATTGCTAATATATAATTATTTAGTGCTGCAATTTTGGGACAACAAGCATAACTTGTTGTTTCCCTCTTGTTCTAAGCTCATTTCATCATATATTGTCTTGGTTTTGGTTGTCTAATGTTTTTCTTGCAGGTATTCTTCATTGACAATTTTTCCTTGACCGATATTCTTCCTCCATCAAGCCCCTGGAAGATTTCATTTGTGACCTATAAGGGTGTTCCATCTTTCTCCTTGTTTTCTCCTTTGCAATTCCCCTAGGTTCACCCAGGAAGCCTCCCTTGTGTTGGACTAGTCCTTCACTAAAACGAGGGGTATATCTATTGAGGTGACAGTGCTAGGTGTCCCTAATTGTATCACACACTTATGGTTTGGGTTGGGATTTTCCCTAATTACAAATTGTGCGATAACACCTCCCAAAACATCTAATTGACCCCTTTGCAACATGAACATAATGTTATAAGCTCATGATTATTATAGCAAGATACCATGTGTGCAAGGTATAGGTAAAGACATATACTCTTATGCAAATGGAGTATTTCAGTGATTTCCATATGTTTTGTATTCTTCATGCTATGTATATCAAAATCCTTGTGGCATATGTTTCACATGCTTTCATCCACTACTATTGACTCTAGGTGTTTGTCTTGTAAATCATTTGTACCCATTGATGGTAATTGATGAGATTGTTACATATTTCTTAGCAACCTATGTACTTTCCTTCCTGACTACTTACTTATGACATTTCTAAGCTATTTGAGTTCAATGTTTTCAAACTTTGCAAAGCTAAAGAGTATTTAAATTATTTCCTTGAAAGCCTTGTTACCTTCATGGCACTATAGAGAGGAAGAGGGGTAAAAATCGGTGCAGTAAATACAACATATGGATTATTATTCTTTACACCCTTCTGAATTTTACATATGTTCTTAATGAGAAACTATTTGCTCTCAACATCTATTGTTGTGAGTATGAAATACTATCAATGTCTCTTTTGTGCTATGGTGGAAATTATAGTAAATAGATTTATGGGATGAACACAAAACTTAGCAAATTTTTATTGATATCTTTTGAAGTAGCACATTTTCCATGCCTTTCGTGTTATTTGTTTTGCTTGCATCTTGTAGGCACATAAAATAGACACTAAAAAAATAATTAATATGCATATATGTCATAGGTGGTTAATATTCCAACTTAGCTAACAAATATAGCTAGAAGTATATTGTTAGAGTGTTGACCTATGATCGAATCTTGTTGAAAGCATACATTATAAATGGCTATGTAATACATAGTTAAAATAGTATTGGGGCAATTGGGCACTATGTATCACCACCTTTGCATATTGGAAACATTGTTTAAATAATCACTATGAAATGGACACTGCAACCACGAATTAAGGAGGGGGACTACAACCATGAATTAAGGAGGGGGAGTTAACACAATGACAAACATAACTATAATGATTATAGGAGCTGATGAACCAAGCATTGCAAGACACGTAAAAGAGTAAATGTTGCATCCAGTAAAGCCTCCTCGCCCAACCGAGCCATTAAACACCCCACCGCCACCGTAGTTTTTGAGAGTTTCCCCTCCCTATTGTCGTTTAAATGTTTTTCATTTCAAGATGGTGCTTTCTTGAGCTCCTCCTTTGTTGTTGTACCTCATAATTGCAATCTTAGTGTACACTCTACTTCTTTTGGCTTGGCTTAGTAACTATGGGAAAAACAACCTTGTAATTTTCATTGTGATGTGATTCAAATAAATAAAGTATCTTGGGTATGTTGGGATAAACTTTTATGTCAATGTGTACATCCTATATGCATATCCATTTTCTACCAATGGATCTCGACAAATTGGCATACATTTGCATTGTGTCTTTACTATTGATTTGTTTATGCACATGGCTAATATAGAAAGAATGCAATCTATGAAAGGTATAGGTCCAGATATCTATAATTATGCAATCATTGTTGATCTGAAAATTGTCGTGGATATTTCACTGGAACAACTCATCATAACATATCTTATAATATTCTAAAATTTTCAGTGATAAAAAGCAAGTACAAAGAAAGGGACACTCACTATGGAGTTGTCTTTGACATTGTGGCCTGAACGGCTACTATAAAATCTCCTACCTCCTATGTTATGCTCTCAAAATACCACTCCTTGGATGCTCTGCTCAACTATGGAATAAGTACAATACAAAATAATGGAACCTTTTCTCCTCCTAGCAGCCCAATATTTAACATAGCCTGATAGCCGTCTAGGGTTAGGGTTTTGACTTCCTCAAACCTCAATTAATGATCAGGTTTGGACCTTCTAGAATCTTCCCGAAAGTCCACACGTGGCTAGCCCCATATGTGTGAGTAATGGGGGCTAACGTGGCATCCACTCGTACCATGGTGGTCAACTTGCGAGAGGCATAACTTTGCATACGAGCTTTGATTGAGGCATTTTGCACACCATTGCAAAAGTCTTGAAGTGTAGAACATCATCAAGGATGTGTGCAGAAGTTTCAGACATTGTAACCCTAAAAAAATGTCGTTTAATACCTCAAAATAGTTTTGAAGGTTCCAAACCACAATTTTCCAAATTGAAACTTGCCACTAAAATGACCCTGCAAACAAATTTCTCCATTTTTTTCCACCCAAAAAATACCAAAATAAATGACAAATTATATAATAATCCAATAAAAATCAACTACAATTTATATTTTCTTATATTTTTACCACAAAGCTTTCAATTTTGGTTTTGCTCATAATATAATAGTGTGTTATTTCCATAACTCGTTTATTCTTCGTGATATGTTTTAGTTTGCCTAAGTCCTTTATTCTTCGTGATATGTTTACATAATTCTTTGTAGCGTATGGTCCAAATGTTTTAATCCTCCACATTGATACTAGGTGTTTGTCATTAAAAAAATTGTATATATCCTTTGATTGTCATTGAAGGGATTGTTACAGATTTCTCAACAACCTCTATCATAGCCTTTAGTGCCTTGTTGACCACTCTCCATATGAAATTTTTGAGCTATTTGACTTTTATGTTTTCAAACTTTGCAAAGGTAAAGAGAGTTTAACATGTTTTGTAAAATTCTGGTTAAGATTATTACGTATCAGCAATATCTCAACCCAATTCTATGTGATTATGTTAGTACTTGCCCATTAAAATAATATTTAATGGAATAGTCAAAACAAAACATTGGTTTCTGAGAGCTACAAAGCTCTTCCACACTGGATGTATAAAGAACCTCAGTTTCTTAGAGCTAAAAAACTCTTCCACACATATGTATGAATCCTTTACCAATAGATCAAACAAGTGTGTTATGTATCGAACCAAAAGATCGAACCAGATCTTACATATCCACCTAACTGTATTTGTGGTTAGTGCCTTTACAATTATACATAAAAGCTCTCACTTGGAGATTGGTAATGGTCAGCGTAGCAGAGGTATTTTCACATCTTGGGAAGAAGAAGGATGGTGATGTTCTTCTTCGTCTTCTGCGGTGTGTAGATACTCTTCTTTCTCTGAAGATATTTTGATGTGGGTAACACTTTCTTGGGATCTGCCCCATAGAACAAGGTAGAGACCAGCGAATATAAGAAGTACACCCATCACACTGTTACAATATGCAAACCAAGCACTTCAGTGAAATTATTTTCTTAATCTGTAGACACAGTACTTTCCTGGTCACTAAAGATAAAATCTATACACGAACATCATATTTGTATTTCAATCTGTGGGACTGAGAAAAAAATATTAAAGCAAAATTTTCGGCATCATCTGCCATTTAAAGCTGTCTCTGCAACCCAGATATGTATACAGTCAATAAGATTGCATAGCCATTGAAAATATGAAAATCTAACGACCTACCTTCCCAGATGCAGCGTGTCTCCCAGAAACAAAGATGATAAGATTGCCGAGCACACAGTAGACACTGGGCTGAATATTGTAACGAATGCGGGTCCTCGTTTCTGCATACACCACAATTGTAATGCAAGTCCGATTCCATTGCAGCTGATTCCCTGCCAAATTAAATCTTTCATAAATCAGCAACAAGGGCTTTTATTGTCATTCACGAATTACGTTAATCAGGGGTGTTAAAGAACTGGGAAAGAGGATCAACATCTAGACTCACTGCATTGAGTATAGTCAAAATTCCGCTCCTATCTAGTACCCATGATGTTGGCTCGATTCCTCTGTCCATAACCGTTATTAGGACAGCAGTTTGAATGGAGCCTAGAATGGCAGTAATCGATGTTAGGGATAATGGGGCCGGATACTTCTTCACTGTCTCAGCCTGCACATGAAATTATATAATCAAATACTTAGTTGAGTGGGGATCTATGACAGTTCAAATAACAGAATGGGTTATTCCACATTAATTTAATATGTAAGGAGGTGGGGAGACCTGCAGTATCAAAGCAGTGGATAAAATAGTCACTGCTGAAACGAGGTAAATACACCCTCTAATCTGTCTGCCTGAATCTCCATTTCCTTCATGGAGAAAGCTAACAAGAACGTTGTCCGTTGGCTGCACTGCATTAGGGTCAAAGATTGAATGTGCCCCTGAAGGCCAGAGTTGGCTTAGAGCAGGACCTCGCAGGAAACTCATTCCCATCGCTCCAGACACACAAACCAGAGTTCCCACAATTTTGGATTTGCTGCCAATGCTCTTAATGTCTACTTTCTCCATTCTACACAGTTCACACTGGATCATGAGTCATTAATCTATTTTCTTAGATTCAATTAGACACAGGTTTACTTTAAGACAAAAAAAAAACTGAGGAGTTTTTAGTCAATTAGACATAGGTTTAGATCTTTCTTAGTGAATTAGACATAGGTTTAGATCTTAATTTAAAACCAAAAATCTGACGGAAAAAACTGACCAAAACTGACGAGTTCTTAGTCAATTAGACACAGGTTTAAAACTTACTTTAAGACCAAAAAACTGACGAGTTCTTAGTCAATTAGACACAAATTTAGATATTACTTTAAGACCAAAAAACTGTTTCAGTCTAAATATAGATATTATCCATTTAGTTTTTCTTATCTTCAATTTCTTAATTCTATACATTATACATTAAACCAGAAGATACATTAAACCATATATTACTTCAATTACAGTTTAACTTCTTACCAAAAATAGCAATTTTTTTTAATATATATAAAAATTAATTCTTACAAAAAATAGCACTTTTTTTTAATATATATAAAAATTAATAATTTTTATATAAAAATATTTATGTAAATAAAAATTTAATAATAGATATGCTTTACAAAACCTATTGGAAAAATACTATGTAAGACCGTAAAAAAATTGTAAGAAAAAAGAAAACATGCCAATAAAAAAAAATTGAAATTTTTACATATGAAAAATGAAAACTAAACAACAAATCTCACAAAGTAATAAAAAGGATATTTTTCATTGAAAAATGAAATCTGAAATAAAGGGAAGAGACAAATGAATCAGAGATATCTCATAAAACCAGAAAGCTGTAAAGTCCCCAACCAGCCTGACTGTTTGACTAGTAAAATCCCAACTACAAAGCCTGACTGTTTGCCTTGTAAAATCTTCTAAATTAATATGTTCTAGAGGGTTTTTAACTCGCTGTTTTAATTTCCGTCTTCTGAAGGAATTTCAGTGTTGTTTCTCGCTGTTCTATTTTTCTTTGGGAAATAGTATGCATTTTGCTAATGTTTAACTTTTTCAATCTATAAATTCATGAGAAGACCATTCGATCCTGGAAATAATTTATTTATTTTTATATGCAAATTAAGTATGTAGAGCCTGCGCGGGAGCCAAGCTTCAACAAAAGCCAAACCCAGAGTTCAAACGATGAAGATAGGACGCTGGTACCAAGCTGACGGAGATAATTTTGAAGCCTTCCATGAAAGTGTGGACGGGACCATCAACAACTAAGTACAGGAATGATCAAAATCTTAAAAAAAAACGTGGAAGTAAAGTGAGACCACCTCGCATCTGGCCCTAAAATGGCAAAGCTACGAACTCTGCAGTTACATCTCAATATATGGGATATCCAGCAGCATGAAGTATACATTTCTGAGAAACAAAGGTGAGACACAAGTGAGGAGAGATATCTCACAGAGCCATGGAACGTAAGAGTTTGCCTTTAAATTCCTGCAAATTAAAATATTCCGGAGTATTTTTTTGACCCACAAAGGGTTTTCTTTTGTTTTGATTTTATATGCTAGAGTATTGTTTCCCGTTTAGTTTTATTTTCTCATTTGTAAGAACTGTGTAATCTTTGGAAACTAGCATGCATATGATAGAGGATATTTAATTTCTGAAACCTGTAAACCCATGGGAAGGTATTGAATGCTTAATTTCTGAAATCTGTAAACCCATGGGAAATTTTATAGAGACTGATGGGAACAAACAAATGAGTTAGAATTGCGAGTACCAACCCCAAAGCCCATGCCATGACGAAAATAATGGCGGGAACCAAGTTCGGCATTGCGGAGGCGAAGGCAGGAGACGTATCCTTCAATCCCATTAGCAAGAACGCTTGAAATGCACAGACACTGTGACAAACTCTCAGACAAAATGTTTATGAGAATCTGATATCAACTTTTATTTATATAGCAATGACAATAAAGAGAATGCAGGATGCGGACTTCAAATACGCCACTCACCCTCCCATAGACAGCAGAAAGAGCCGTGCGAACAGAGGCAGACTCAGTGTTGCTGGCCGCTTCCCCCTGCAATCCGCACATGAAACCATGGATTTGAAAGGTTAAAAATTAAAGCAATACTCAGCACTGCAAAGCTGTAAAGAAGATCCAATGAAATGAAACAACGCCGACATACATACTTTTCAAGAAAGAGGGCAAATGGTATAAGCACCAGTGCTCCAACCCCGTTGGAATAAACAATAAAAGCCAGAGGGTTCAGCCCCTTTGATAACTCATTCCCGACAAGAACACCGTTCACCGCATAACTAATCTGCATACCCAGCAAGGAGGCATAGATGCCCAACACTTCCCGACTACAGAAAGGGCGTTTGTCACTGTACATTTTCGATTGGATTTTCTTCAATTCTAGTCCCCCTTGCCTAATTTTTCACATTATAGATTACAAGCAGAGCAGGTCTAAATCCCAGAATGAAGGAATTTAAGGGCTGCTATTCTTACTAGCAGCAACAGAGCAATACTGATAATTTTGGAGTTCTGAGGCACTGGATGGCCACAATTAACTCCGGTATAACGTTGTAAAAGTAGGACGCGTGCACAGTTGAAAATAATTTTGAGAAGCAACCAAAACCATTGAAGCTGCTATCATGGGTTGAATCATCTAGAGGCTGGAACCGGCACTTCTGGATTGCCCGCCTTTTCAAAGATTTTAATACTTTTTAAAGATTTTACCTTTTAAAGTATCATGGACTGTGTTATACCTTGTGGTCCACTGCAATGGCATGCTTTTGCATGCTTTGTCGTTAGTTACATATATAATGTGTATGTTAACTTTAGTGTTGAATGTATATGCGGTGAATAATTCCACATATAAATCAATTACGAAATGAAAATGTTTTATAAGATATTATTTTCACCACATATACATTCAAGAATGAAAATGTTTTATAAGATATTATTTTCATTTTCATTTTCAATTACTAAATGGAAATGTTTTATAAGATATTATTTTCGCCATATAAGATATTACGAAGGAAAATAATTAGGAAAAAATGTTTTAAGTACCAATAACATTATGGTAGATTTAGTGACCTCATTAATATGGAGGATGAGGTCATCGATTATTTAGAGGATCCATTGGAAGGAAGGCAGATTTGGTCCGTATTAATGGGGTTTTATCTTGAACTTGATCGTCCTCCACATCGGACCATGCATTTTGGAGACCATTCGTTGGAAGATGACACATAGTCGTATTGGGGGATATGATTTGTGACCTCTCTAGCACTCAATGAACCGAGGTGGATCCGCTAGTGTTGAAACATAGCTCTATCACATAGCTCTATGAATGGCGTCTTCAATTTGCAAAACTTTACTTTACATTCTTCTATTCCAAGACATCAAGCATGCCATTTCAACTTTCTGTAATGCCCCATATTTGGCCTTATGAAGTTAGAACTTTGACTTTACTCATCTTAGTAATCCATTGCTTAGTAACTATTTATGCTTAGTTATACTGATATACGCATTTGAGATGTGTATATATGGACCTATTTGCATGTTGCATGATGTTATTATTATTGTTGTATGTTCATGATGATGGTAGCTATGTGTTTTGCTTAAACATGCTAATTTAAATGTGGAATTTCAATACATGGATACCAGTTCAAAATCATGTTGTGAATGTATAATAA
>JASDQU010013947.1:291601-302580 GCA_032191745.1 Picea mariana | reverse complement strand
CCCTGGTTACTAATGCAAAATAACACTTTTCAACCAAACAAAGAAATGAAAGATTTTTTTTTATTTGAATGCTCACAAAGCAAAAAGAAAAAATATCAACAAGTCAAAAACCAAGAAAAACTTCTGGCCTAATCATATATCGCAAAGAATCACTTCAAGAAATCACACACTAGCAACTTAAAAAAGGACTCTCACACTTGTCTAAAAACCCTAAAGAAAATTTTGATGAAAAAATTTAAATGAAAAAAGAAAGCTATGGCTGAGATTAAACCTAAGCTACTGAATGCTAGGATAGAGATTCAAAAACCTGAGAGGTATAACTCTTGTCAAGAGAAAAGATGACTGCCTCACCCTCAACAAAAACTATCCTTCACAAGCACACTACTAACAATTCAACAACAAGTGTGTGCACGCGAGCTGTGTAGATCTAGAGGGATTGTACATGCGTGCTGGCCTTATACAGGCTGTGTGTATCTCTAAAAATCTGAAACAAATAAAAACAAACAATCTAAACTAGGAAGAGACCACTGATATTGAGAACTAGGATCTCTTGAAGGCTTAGACACTTTCTTTAACAGAAAAAAGAAAACAATGTATGGAAAATATTCGTAAGACAAACCAATCTGAGATGAACCCTAAGCTTTAGAATACAAACAATCAAGACTAGAAAGAGTTCCAAAAAACCCCTGAGAATGACTGATTCTAACAGGGAAGAGGATGACTGCCTCAAAAATTTTCTGGAATCATACACGCTATTGTTACTTCTTCAGCTAGCGTGTACACGTGGGCTGTAAGAAAGTAGGGCACAGGTACACGTGTGCAGACCTTATGCAGGCCGCATGTACCTCTGTGGGTCTTGAAAAAACACAGTCAAGCAAAGAACAGAGATGACTGGTATGGAAGACCAGAATCTATGTTAGCTCAGACTTTGCAGAAACTTCAAAAAACAGGAAAGAAAACCAGTTTTTTAAAAATACCCAAAAATATTCCCAGGAACCCTAAAGAATTCCCCAGTATGGTCGCCAATTCTGTTGTGGTGGGAAATCCCCTTACAGACTAGCATTTAGTGATAGTAAGAAGGAGACAAGAAAATAGCAGCGTAGCAGTAGGAAACATGACATTAGCAGTAATATGCATATGCAACCATTAAGTAGTATCAATAATGATGAGAACCCCTTTTGGACATGGATAGAAAAATATTAAGAGAGAAAAATGAGGCTCAAATTTTAGTCATGTAGTTCTAATGAGGATTCTTAGGCCTATAAAGAGTTACAACATGGGCATCAAATTGAAAAGGGAATGTTAACCAGATCTCCCATGAAGGGTAGGCATTATCATCCTAGTTATGATGTGCAAATGAGAAAGGATAATGTTGTAACCTGGCACGATAAAACCTAAGGCATTGTGATGGAGAAAGTGATGGTGAATAATGCAATATGGTATTGCATGGAAAAACATATTCCTATATGCCAGTTCAGAACAAGCACCTCATGGTTCAATGTATGTCACCATAATAAATTCCAAAGATAGTGTCACTAAAACCTGAAAAGTATATAAAAAAATAGTATATCTCATGTTAAATTCCATAGTTAAATCTCATAAAAGCAATATCAATGCAAATCATAAGTAATGAAAAAGGTGTTTTTTCGAACCATTTGTGAAAAGGGCCTTTTGGTACCCAAAAGGTGTGAAATTTTATGATCACCTATAAGAGATCAAAGATATCTAGAATTCTAATGAATAACAATAATCTTAGAAATTTTAATGGAGAGAAAGAAAGGAGAGAGTGAGAAGAGAAAATTTTTGGAGTACACACCTTAATTCTCATTAAAATCCAACTAAATAAAAAATATGAGTACATAAATCAATTTGAACTCTAAAGGAGGTAATTTAAATTGTATGAGTGATGCATGAAGACCTAGTTTTGCTTAAATTAGAGCTTAGATTCCTTGATTATCCATTAAATCTCTCAAGAATGAGATAACTAGCTCATAACTACCCCAGGATGACAAGTGGTGGATCAATTTCCTAAAAAACGAATCTAATTTAGGAAAAAGGTTAAAAAAAAATGAGTAAAGTGCTTCCCTTCCTTGATTCATGGGATAAGGTTTAGAAAATCAAGGACAAATTGGGAAGTGTGAATTCACTAGCTAATAACAATGAATTCCCCCTTAAATCTATGGATGGAGCATTCCTATGGCTCACTTGATCAAAATTATTCAAAATTGGACCATCGGAATCATGACACCAAGCTCTAAATGTTAGAATTTAGGGAAAAAAGGTAATATTCTCTTTTTTGTGTGCACTAATATAAAAGTAGATCAGTACTTAAAACGATAACTAAAGTAGATTAAACATAGACAGTGAGATCTCAACATGTAAAAATAAATCTGAACATAAAACAAATTTTTTTAATGTAAATTAAATGCAGATTTCAAATAAAAATAATTCTGAACTTACCTTTAGCCAATCAAAGATGTACCTAAAAATGAACATGTATATGTTATCCTCTTTTATATGCTCAGAAATTATCTTAAAGGTCATGGATCAAAACTCAAGGGTTTTGATCTCTACCATGATATCGGGTAGACAATTTTTCCAAGGAGGACTTAAGAACATATACAGAGTTGATGAAAACACCAAAAACAACTTATCCAAACACTGTCCAAACTGAATTGTAGTTTTCTACAACAATAAACCCTTTAAGGCATGAAAGGCACCAACAACAGGGACAACAAAGGGAAAGCACCAACGATCAAGGATGAGGATCCAAAGGCTTCCTAGGAGGCAGTGACACCCTCAACACACAAAATGATAGTAAGTATAAGGGAAATGGAGGTTGATGAACCCTCAACACACTCAGCAGCAACGTACAGTGAGGCCAAAAGAAGGTTGCGACACCCACAATAGCAAGAGTGAGGTCTGCGGCTCTAATATATAGACAAGGAGAGGTATGCAACACACATAAGCCGCCAAAGGGGAGGCCTATAACACTTCTATACCAACAAAAACATCATACTGAAACTCCTAGCCAACAGAAGGACAATGTCCAAGAAATACCTCAAATTTGTAAGAGAAATACCACTAAGGGAGTCATACCAAGACCAAAGAATTCAATCTGAGGTAGTCGCAGCAAAAAAATTGGACTAGGAATGACATGAGAAGAGAGTGTGTGTAAGTGAATACAAGAATGAGAGAGGGAGGGTTCCTTTTATAGTTATGGAGGAGGGTTAGGGATAAAAATAAAACAATTAATAAATGACATTTTAATTAATAAAGATATTAATTAAAATTAAAATAAGTCAAAGTGACTTATAAAAACCCAACACTAAATCAAACAAGAGGGGAAACAAGATCAAGCAAGGGGGAACTAAAAAACAAGGTCAAGGGGTCCTCAACAATGGAAAAACATGTCCACATAAGTCTCATGATGGATTATAAACTTTTATCATCACTGCATAAGAGGAAACGTCAATAATGTGGTCATGTCCATCTTCATAGCTACTCCTAGGTCTCATGGAGCATCACGAGAGAGAGGAAGAAGATCACACATCATCACATCTTGGTACTCAACCAAGATCCACCTGGTCCTAGACTAGGTTACCCTAGAACACATCTGGAGGCCCCCACATAAGTCTCATGATGGATTATAAACTTTTATCATCACTGCATAAGAGGAAACGTCAATAATGTGGTCATGTCCATCTTCATAGCTACTCCTAGGTCTCATGGAGCATCACGAGAGAGAGGAAGAAGATCACACATCATCACATCTTGGTACTCAACCAAGATCCACCTGGTCCTAGACTAGGTTACCCTAGAACACATCTGGAGGCCCTAAAACACATATAGGGTCTTATCCACGAAGGTACAAGACCAAGGATCGACCCAAGCATTAAGAAAGGATTACCCGAAACATATCTAGGGGCCACAGAACACGTCTAGGGACTTACTGCTTGGTTCTAGAACAAGAACTCCAACAATATACTAGGGGGCCTCACTAGGGTCTTTTTCCATGGATATAACTACTTGGTCCAAAACAAGAAACCCCAAGACTGCACTAGGGGCCCTAGATATTAGGCACAGTCCTATGCCATCCTCCCGGAGAATGGCTCTTGTAGCTGCACTAATTTCAACACTCCCTCTCAGCAAGAGAGACATTCTTAGCAACACCAAGCTTGTCTCGAAAGTACATAAACTTTGTCAATGACAGAATCTTGGTAAAAATATATGTTGTTTTTTCCAATGTTAGAACATATTGAATACTGAGAATGTTCTTCTACACCATGTCCCAAACATAGTGGTATCTCATCTCATTGCATTTCGATATGTCATGAAACATCGGATTCTCAGAGAGATTTATACAACTCTGGTTATCACAGTGGATTACTATGGGTTCCAACTTAGCACTGAAAAAATCTGAGAGTATCTTTCAAAGTCACATTTCTTCTCTACTAGCAACACTTGTAGCAATGTATTCTACCTCTGCAGTGCTCTAGGCTATGGAGCCTTGTTTCCTGATGGACTAGGATATCATAGTTGAACCGAAACTGAAACAATATCTAAAAGTAAACTTCTAGTCCACTGTACTTCCTATCCAATATGAATCTGTAAAACCATGAATCATTACCCCTCCAATGGAAGTATATCTGATCCCATAGGCTATAGTTCCATGGACATATATGAGAATATGATTAACAACAACTATATGAATATGTTTTGATTCACACATGAACTGGCTGAGAGCATTCACTGCATAACAAATGTCCGGTCTGGTATGTACTAGATACATCAAGGACCCAATGATATGGTGATATACGGTGGGGTCTACTGGATCTGAACCTGTAGCTTGATCTTGTAACTTCTTCAGGTTAGAAATCATAGGTGTGGACATGGACTTACAATCCAGCATGCCAAACCTGCAGAGCACATCAACTGCATATTTTTTTGTGAGAGAAAGATCTCACCTGGTTTCTGCCACACCTCTAAGACAAGAAAGTAATGCATAAGACCTAAGTCTTTCATTTCAAATTATGTTGAAAACTCCTTCTTATTTTGAGCTATAAGAGGTTCTTCTTTGGTAAGGAATAAATCATCCACACACAAAACCAAGATAACAAGATGATTATGCACAATCTTTATATAAAGATTAGGATCTGCTACACTCTTGGAAAAACCAAGACTCTATAGAAAACTATCAATTCTTCCATTCCAAGATATTGGAGCTTGTTTCAATCCATACAAGGCTTTCTTAAGTTTGCAGACATGGGATTATTTCCCATGGATCATGAAACCCTCAGGCTACTCGATATAAACCTCTTTCTCAAATTCACAATTAAGAAAGGCAGTCTTAACATCCATCTCGTGAAGTTTCCAATAAAAAAATGAAGCAAGAGAGATCATGATTCTGATGGAAGTATATATGGCAATAGGATAAAATATCTCGTCATAGTCAATTCCTTCTTTTTGAGAGAAGCCAAGATCCACAAATCTAGCATTTAATTTTTCAAACTTCCATCTACTGCATGATTTATTTTGTAAATCCATTTAGAGGCTACCATTGATTTTCCATGAGGTATTGGGACCACTTCCCATACATCATTCTTTAATATTGAACCATACTCTTCTATCATGGTATCCTTCCACACTTTATGTTTGGAGGCCTCTTCAAAAGTGGAAGGTTTTGAGTCAATCACAAGATTCAACTACGCTATTAGGTCAGAGTACTTATATGGTTTCTTGATTTCTCTGAAGGTACCTTTAGGTGCTGCATTCTTTTTTTCTTCCTTTAGAATTTTCCAGTACCAAGCTGTCTTATTTTTAACATGATATCTCTCTAAGGGAAACTCGACAGAATCCCTTAAGGGATCCACTAAAGGCTCTATGGTCTCCTCCCTCTGCTCATCTGGAAGTGGCGTATATGAAGGTTCCGGAAATGGAGATTCCTTCTCCTCTGTATCACATGGAAGTTCTATGGAACGATGAAAGGTTGTTTCCTCATGAAAAGTCATGTCTTTGCTGACCTCAATGAAATTTTTCCCTCGTACATAAATTTTGTATGCTTTTGAGGTTTCACTATATGCCACAAAAGTTCCTTTCTTTCCGGAGGGCTCTAACTTAGTCCTCTTTTCTTTTGGTATATGAATGTAGACTAGAATACCAAAGATTCTCAAATGATCAACTAAGGCTTCTTACCGGTGAAGACTTCTTTTGGAGTTTTCTCTTCTAGGGATTTATGAGGACACCTATTATGAATATAGATTGTAATGCTTGCATCTTCGGCCCAAATATATAAAGGTAGATTCTAATCATACATCATGGATCTGGTTGCTTCACAGATCATTTTATTCTTTCTTTCCGCAACCCCATTATGTTGGGGATTATAAGGCACAATCATCTCCCTCTTAATCCTTGAAGCCCGACATAGGTCATTGTACTTGTGGGAGTCAAATTATTTTTCATTATCTGTTCTAAAAACACAGATGTGTCTACCTATATGATTCTCAACAAGATTCTTGAAATCCTAAAATTTGTTGAAAGATTCATCGTTAATCTTCAAAAAATAAATCCAAGTTTTACGAGAAAATTCATCAATAAAATTGATATAATAAAGACCATTCATAGACGGAGAAGTCATAGGTCCACAAAGATCAGAATGAATAAGATCTAAAATTTCATTAGTTTTTCTATTATTGTGAGGGTAAGCTCTCTTTGTATTCTTACTGAGAGCACATCATCTATAAACACTATCATGCTCAAATGAAAAAATTGGCATACTTGTTACCATCTTTTGAAAACCTGGGAGTGCGATGCAGTTGAGATGTCCAAGACTTCTGTGCCATAGCTCATAGGGGTTTATCATCTCATGAACTAATGCTTGAACAACTTTACCATTGATTTTGTACAGTCCACTTTCTTGAGTCATGATTGTCATTGTTGAGCTTAAACTTCCATTTGAGGGCCACATGAGATCCTTCCCTTTGGAGAAAGCTATTGAGTACCCTTTTCTTTCTATCAGTACAACTGAGATGATATTTTTCTTTAAACTAGGACCATAAATAATTTCATCGATATGAAATACATTACCTTTTTGAAGATGAAAGGATGTTGATCCAAACCCTTTGATGTCATAGGTTCCATCATCACCCAATTTTACCTTCACATTGAACTTCTTACCCCTATAGTTTAAAATATTTTGTTTGAAGCCTGTCATGTGTTTGGAGGCCTCCCTGTCCACTAACCAAACATCTTCTGACTTGGTTAAAGTTCCATAGAGGGATGATATGAGATAACATTCTCAGTGTTGTTATTTTTCTTTGGTGGTATCCCTGGTTCTTCTTCTTTGAGGTTCCTCTTCCTTAGTTGCAACTGAATCATGAAACCTTCATCTCTGCTTATGTTGAGAATGAGGGTTCCTGCGGTATTTTGCATAATGATCTAGACTTTTACAGTTAAATCATCTTACTTTATATAAATGAGAGTTAAAGTGAGATTGATTACCTTGTGGTTTCTTACTTTTTCCTTTGTGTTAAGGAAACTTCTTCCATCTCTTGGATTTGATTAAAAGGGCGTGGTCTCTTACTGTTGAGAGCTCATTCCTGCTTTTGAGTCTACGCACTTCTTCCAAACAATCAGGCCATAATCTCTCAAAGTTAGGTTGAACTTCTCTTTCGTTGACTAAAGAGAGAAAAGTCTCCCATGAGTCAGGGACGCAATCAACTGCAGTTTGTACAAGGTCATCATCATCCACTACAATTCCAATTGTTGTAAGTTGATCTCTTATTTGAGAAATATTGGAAAAGAAAGAAAAGATAGGTTCGTCCTTTACCATGTTTAATGTACATAGTTATTTCTTCAATATCCTCTTTTGAGTTAGAGCCTTCTTTTCATAAATATTTTCTAGGTCATTAAAGAATTCTTTGGTTTTCCTTAGATGACCAATGAGGGGCATCATGTTGTCCTTAATTGAATCAAAGATGATTCTTTTATCTTTGGCCTACCTCTTCTTATATGTTTCCCTGCCTATATTTAAAGTGGGTTCTTCTACCACCCTGGTAACTAGCTCATCCAAGCAACCCTCTTCTAGTATGTTAAATACCCTAGCCTTCCAAGCATTGAATTTGGAGGCCCCTTCAATCCTATTTGCTGCTTTGATTAAAGATGAATCCAGGCTTGTTTGAAGATAAAAAGTCTTATTGATGACTTGCAAAACAAACCCTAAAACAAGGATCTATGCAGGCTCAAAAGTCTTCCACTAGTGAGCTCTTTTCATGCCTTAAGCTATGATACCATGTTAGAATTTAGGGGGGAAAAAAGATGATATCATTTTTTTTTGTGCACTAATATAAAAGTAGATCAGTACTTAAAACAATAAATGAAGTAGATTAAATATAGACAGTGAGATCTGAACATGTAAAAATAAATCTGAACATAAAGCAAAATTTTTGAATGTAAATTAAGTGAAGATTTCAAATAAATTAATTCTGAACTTACCTTTAGCCAATCAAAGATGTACCTGACATATATATGTTGTCCTCTTTTATATGTTCATAAATTAGCTTAGAGATCATGGATCAAAACTAAAGGGTTTTTATATCTACCATGATATTGGATAGATTGTTTTTCCAAGGAGGACTCAAGAACATATACAGAGTTGTTGCAAACACCAAAAACAACTTATCCAAACATTGTCCAAACTGAACTATAGTTTTCTACAACAACAAACCCTTCAAGGCATGAAAGGCACCAACAATAGGGAAAAGAAAGGGAAAGCACCAACAATAAAGGATGAGGAGCCAAAGGCTACCTAGGAGGCAGTGGCACCCTCAACACACAAAAAGACAGCAAGTAGAAGGGAAATGGAGGTTGATGCACCCTCAACACACTTAGTAGTAGCACACAAAGAGGCCAAAAAAAGGCCGCAACACCCATAGTAGCAAGAGGGAGGTCTGTGGTGCCAATATACAATCAATGAGAGGTCTGCAACACACGTAGGCAACCAAAGGGGAGGTCTATAGCACTTCTAGACCAACAAAAAAAACTAGACTAAAACTCCCAGCCAACAGAAGGACAATTTACAAGAGATACCTCAAAGTTGTAAGAGAAATACCACTAAGGGAGCCATACCAAGACCAAAGAATTCAATCTGAGGTAGTCGCAGCAAAAAAATCAGACTAGGAATGATATGAGAAGAGAGTGTGTGTAATTGAATACAAAAATGAGAGAGGTAGGGTTCCTTTTATAGTTATGGAGGAGGGTTGGGGATAAAAATAAAAAAATTAATAAATGACATTTTAATTAATAAAGATATTAATTAAAAGTAAAATAAGTCAAAGTGACTTATAAAAACCCAACACTAAATCAAACAAGAGGGGAAACAAGATCAAGCAAGGGGGAACCAAAAGACAAGTTCAAGGGATCCTCATCAATGGAAAAACATGTCCACATAAGTCTCATGATGTCTTATAAAGTTTTATTATCACTGAATAAGAGGAAACATCAATAATGTGGTCATGTCCATCTTCATAGCTACTCCTAGGTCTCATGGACCATCCCAAGAGAGAGGAATAAGATCACACATCATCACATCTTGGTACTCAACCAAGATCCACCTGGTCCCAAACCAGGTTACCCTAGAACACAACTAGGGGCCCTAGAACACGTCTAGGGTCTTATCCACCAAGGTACAAGACCAAGGATCAACCCAAGAATTAACCAATGATTCCCTAGAGCACATCCAAGGGCCCTAGAACACGTCTAGGGACTTATTGCTTGGTCCTAGACCAAGAACCCCAAAAATATACTGGGGGCCCTCACTAGGGTCTTTTTCCATCGCTCTAACTGTTTGGTCCCAAACCAAGAAACCCCAAGAGTGCACTAGGGGCCCTAGATCTCAGCTAGGGTCTTATGTCATCCTCCCAGAGAATGGCTCTTACAGTTGCACTAATTTCAACAATAAATTACCTAGGTGAGAAAATAATGCTAAGGAAATGGAAAATATGTTGTAACAAAAGGCCTAAAAAGATTCTATGTGTGGTAAAATATGGATCATTTTCACACTTAAATTGGTAAAAATTTCCACTTGTGGTGAAAACATTTTACCTTTCAAAAAATCCGACACAGATTATAAGAGATTCAAATGATGAAATTCCATTATATTAAGACCAAGTACACCCCCTTTCCATTCTATTTCATTTACCTACAATTTTTGTACATTTTGATGAAAATTTGAGTTTTGGGGGACCCTGCAAGTTCTCAACTTGTGCAGACATTCGTTTAGGTTGAATAAGCATGAACAAAAATCCCTAGTCACTCTTGTTGGGAAAATTGGAACAACTAGACGCTCTTGTTAGTAGAGACAAGTGCAAATGGACTAAAAAAAACCCAATTTTGACTATTTTTTGCTCATTTTTTTCCAAATTTTTATTGATGGTTGATATATGATGTTTTTTTGACTTTCTAGAAAAGTCTTCCACCATGATAGAGTGGAAAGAACAAGAGCATGATGATGCTGAGGTGGAAGCTTTGCAGGATAAAAACACATTATATGCACTATGGGATCACAATCTACTAAAAGTTTTTAGAACCCAACGCATGAGATCCCAAGTGATTCTCATGGAGAGATTGATTGAGTTTTGGGATTCTAAGCAATAGTTTTTCCAATTTGGCCATGATATAGTAACTTTGGAGGTGGAGGAAATTAACTCAATATAGGATTATCTCAATATGGGGTGTACATCATGCTAATGGGTGGGAAAGGTGAAGCCATCTAATCTATTGACAACTATATTGCAACACACTACCATCTCAAAACATGGAAAAGGAATAAAAAATTATCGATAAAAGATGTAGTGGATCTACCTCTTAGCATAATCCTCTTTATGATTACTCAGGTAGCTATCTCTATAGGCCCCTAATTCACATTGAATTCTCATGTTCATTATGCACTAGAGTGTCTAAACCATACAATGTTTGATTGG
>JASDQU010013947.1:229780-246352 GCA_032191745.1 Picea mariana | reverse complement strand
CTGATACACTCATACAAGGAAGACCTTTCAAGGGAGTTTGAGATGAAGGATTTGGGCCTTCTTTATTATTTCCTTGGATTGGAAATATGGCAGTGAGATGATGAACTTTTTGTGTCTCAAGGAAAGTATGCAAGAGAGATATTGGGTAAGTTTCACATGGAGGGCTGCAAACCCATGGATAATCCTCTTCCAGGAAACTGGAGGAAAGAGGATGCTACTTCTGGAGAAGTATTGGATGCTACTGTTTATCGACAGTTAGTGGGTTCGCTAATGTATTTAGTGAATACGACCGGACATTTTCTACTCGGTTAACCAGCTAAGTCAAGCGATGGTTAAGCCTACAAAACTCTTTTGGAAGGCAGGTAAGCATGTCCTGAGATATCTAAGTATGGATTATGGTACAGATAGATGGATGAGGTGAAGTTGCATGGCTTCACGGATGCAGATTGGGCAGGCAGCCCAACAAACAGAAAGAGCACATTAGGAGGGATCTTTAGTATCGGATCTACAATTGTTTCTTGGTACAGTAGGAAATAGAGATCCGTGGCACTTAGTTCAGCGGAAGCAGAATACATGTCAGCGAGTCAAGCTGCATGTGAGGCTATTTAGATGAGGAAGATCTTGGTTGGTTTGTTTGGTTCTCATTTAGATCCGACAGTGATTTAGTGTGATAATCAAAGTTGCATTAAACTCTTGATTAATCCTATGTTTCATGACAAATCTAAGCATATAGATATCCGGTATCATCATCTCAGAGATTGTGTGCAGTGGAAGATCATGTTGCTTCAATACATTCCTACTGAAGATTAGGATGCCGACATTCTGACGAAGGCGCTCACCAGGAGAAAATTCGAATATTATAGAGACAGGATTGGGGTGAAGGATAATCCCTTTCTTGTTGAGAGGGAGTGTTGAAAAGTCAACAAGAAACATGTGTCTAATTTACTTTTACCTTAATTAAATTAGACAATAAATATTAATCTATTATTTCATTCATAAATGAGTGAGTTGGATTTGTAATAGAATTATAAGTGTAGTTAAGTGATTTAATATCAGTTGTACTAGTTGTAACTAAAAATGCACTAGTGAGAGTTCAGTTAATCAGTGAACTCACATGCAACTAAAGATTCACCATGGTTAAGTACATGCATGTTTGATCAGGTGGAGACCCAGTTGAGATAACAGGTGAAAGGGACAGTTTGGCTATCAGTTGTGATTTGATCACACATGCAGTGTATATGCTTATGAGCATGTGCAAACTAGGCAATTCGTGGTTGCATGATTCAATCATTGCAAGAATTCAAATTGCAGAGATTGTGTAGAGGAGGCATGTTGTCTGGAAACATGAATTGACACATGTATTTGTTGATTTGTGTATGATAGTGTGAGACGATTATATTGTACTGAGAGCTCTTGGATTAGAGTTTTGTATGAATATTGTTTCATGATTCATGATATACATAATGTATGATAGTGGGGTTTTTAGCTTTATGCTTTCCCGGTAAAACTTTTGTGTTATGTGTTATTGATATTTCACTTTGTGATTGTGGTTGTGGTCATGGTTTAATTTTCCACAAGAATAATAGTAGAAGCGATTATGTATTTAACACTGGCGTAAATTGTTAGATCAGGAGAATCGCAGGAAATACTTAATTTGTATCAAAATTTCTACATGGAAAGACCTTTGATTTTTTCCTGAGAAATAAAATCCAAGTGAAGCATGAGAAATCATCAACAAAAATGAGCATGTACCTTTATATATTGATTGATGGATGTGGAAAAGGTCCCTTGAGGTCACTATGGATGATATCTAAAGGAAAGGAAGCCTTCCGAGTCTTTCCTTTGTCGAATTTCTATTGAGGGTGTTTTCCAAGAACACATCCCTCACAAATTACTTTGGAGAAGTGCATGTCAGGTAGACCATCAACCATTCCTTTCTTGATAATTTTTTGCATATATCTGAAATTTAAATTCATGAACCTTTCATGCAATATCTCACTGCTTTCATCAGCATGGGTTAGTAGTAATGCAAAATTTGGTTCAATAAATTCAGAAAATGTGTAGAGTATAGATTGATAATTTACCTCACCGATAGAAACCCTGGAATTGGTTTGCATATCATAGATATCCACTGCATCGAGTGTGAATATAAATATCTTTCCGGTGCTATATTTTTTCATTTGATACACAAAGATAAGATTGACGAAAATTTTGGGAACATGTAGCACATTCTCGAAGCTTTCGTTTGTGAGTTCAATTCTTCCTTTGTCGATGACCTTGACTGGAGAGTTGTACCCCATCATAATAGGATAACCTTTGCATGCATCCAATGAAGAATAGACTTATTTTTTGGTTTCCATGTGGTGTGATGCCCCTGAATCTATGACCCAATCATTGGGAGAGGATTTGATAACAATCAAAGCATGGATATAATTGTCTTTATTGAGATTCTTATCATATGGCTTATTCTTCTTAGCACCCTTGGGCATGTGATCGACAGGGTTGTTTTGTTGAATTACTTGGGCCATTTGGTTGTAATATCCTCGAATTTTAGAATATTGAATTCTAAGTGAACTCTAAAATAAACTTTTGTTTTTGGAAAATTCAGATTTGGAAATTATTTGCCATTTATGCCAAATCCGAATTTGGAATTTTGATTGTTGTAATTAATTATTTGATGGTTGTTTGGAAAATATTTGACTTTCCCAACTATCCTCTTTTATTTTGACACATGTGTAAGACAATATTTTAATAAATTAAATGCGGGAAGACAAATGGAACAACCAGGTTAAAAATAGTTGACCATGACTCCATGAGTGGGGAACAGGTTTGACTTACCTCAAGGCTGATTTTTACAAGTGGAAGAAGTGGAATTTGACCACTAGCATCCCCTAAAACCAGGGATTTGTAAATTTGTGAATTTCCCCAAGGAGGGAAGGAAATACCTAGGCACAAGGATGCATATTTTAACAACATATGGAGGAGGCAGGACGCTTCTTAGCATGTTGGGGAAAGGAAAATTGTTTGTTTTTATGAACATTGTTAGTGTGAGGAAAAATATTTTTTTGATCTGTGGATGGTGACTATACCTAAGGAGGATCATTCAGTTTTCCCTTATGGACTCATGGTCAGGCTAGGGGGTGAGCAGGACAAGTGAACTTGGCCGTTATGTTCTATGGTTGGGTGGAACATGGTTGTTCCATTTGTATTCCAACAACAAGTTTCAGATATGTATCTTAGCTTGTATTATTTTGTGAATGTTATATTTATGGTTATGTTAATTGTTAGGAATGTGTTAACTAGGTGTACATAAGTGAAATCAGTTCTTAAGGAATTGTATAACCATATTATACTATGGTTGAACATAGTTGAATGATATTGGAAATGTTGCTTATTTGAAATATAATGGTTGTACACATATCTTTAAATAAATATATGTGTGTGTGTGTGTGTTTTTTTTTTTTTTTGTGTGTGTGTGTGCTCATACAAAATCATAGTAGATCTGNATAATGGTTGTACACATATCTTTAAATAAATATATGTGTGTGTGTGTGTGTTTTTTTTTTTTTTTGTGTGTGTGTGTGCTCATACAAAATCATAGTAGATCTATGTTTAGGTGTGTATTGGCCTTTGAGATTATGTATTTGGATTTCTATTCAAATCTGTACATAACAAAACACTATAGAGAAATATTTCAATAGGGAATAAACTTAGATGGTATTCTTATCAATTTGATAACATGCAAAGAATAGGTAGAAAGAATAACAGTCTGAATATATTCTTTATTTTATCTATTACCACATAAATATAGTGATTTAGTAGACTACAAAGTGTCTTGCAAAAGTAACTGTCGTATTCAAATGAATCTTTTTCAAACATTATAGCTAGAGTATCGTAGATCAAGAACTCCACATTCATTTGTGTTGTAGACAGAACCCTAGGAAAGTATCTACAAGATTCTATATGTAGTTGAAGATTAATGCGTGCATAGGTCGTTCAAGAAAGGACATGGAACTCAAATACCTTTTGTGGTAAGATTCTTCCTTCATCTGATTACATTGACTTGCACAACTTGTAAAAGAAGTAAAATGAGGGTTTAGTAACGTTTCTAGCATTTTAGTTCTATATAAATTAAACAATAGAATAAACCAAGGACAAAACTTAGCTTGAGTCCCGATGAAAACCAGATCGCCTTTTGTTCCTTGGAAGACAATCCTTCCACAATCCAGGAGGAGGAGGAGTGGACCCAAAACATACTAATGGGTACCCTCGCAAAATAGAAAGGGCCCATCATTAACTTTTATATATCTATGCATAGAAATTTTCACTTGTAAAATTGGGGAAGCAGAACAGACATTTAAGTAAAAATATGATGACTCAAAATTCCTGTATTTTCCTCTAAACCTTTAGATTTTAGATTACAAAGTATGGTTATAAATAGAAAGGTACAAACAGAAATTAGAGAAGAATCTTGACTGGAATAGTTAACAAAGAGGAAGCGACAGTAAGCAAAGAAGTGAAACTAGTTATCATTGAAATAGACCATGTATAGAGTGATTAAACAAGAAGTACATAATAGGAATTTCCAAACCCTATGTAGAGGACCAAATAAATAGAAGGAGTCAATTGTGGCAAGGTTAACGATTAAACAAAGCTACCATTTAATTCCCCGTAACACACAGTTGGAATTTCTGATTTGGGGTAACGATCCCAGTAAAGGAATTATTAAATTATTAAGAATTCATAGAGGCGCACAAGATGTGACCTAATGTTATTCAAAATAAAGGGATCATTAAAATTAAATAACATTTACAGAAAAGTAAAATACGAAAATTTGAGTGCATAAAAATTTGCAGTAAGAACCCAATTCAGAGGTTCAAGTCTAAATGTGCAAAAACGTGTTTAGACCCTACAATTTTCATTTCACATACATTCAATAGATGAGGCGGTGAGTGAATACAAGTTTAGGGTATAGCAGTTAATAAACAAGGATAACTTCTCTTTTGTTAGTACAGAGTGGTCGACATAGGAAAAGACTTTTCGTAAACAGTTTAATTTTTATAACTATATCAGACGAGATATCAAGTGAAGGATGTTGTTGAGGTGGCCATGGGACAAACCACGATTCTTCCTGGCAGAGAAAGTTTTACAACCAGAGGATACAAACAAATGTTGTTGTTAGTTTCAAAACAAATAAGATATTGTTAATGTTGCCATACATGTACATAGTATAAATATGAATTTTCCTACATATTTTAAACAACAGTCAAGTCTGAATAACATCAACCAGCGCAGTAAGTTTTGAGAGCTTTGGATGAATTCCAGAGTGTAAGAATAATAATGATATCTTCCGACGGTGACTTTCAACTAGGGCCTACCCGTATAAGTGAAGTTTTTTCTCTTTTACGATAGAGGGTCACAGGGTAACGACCCTGTTTAGTTTTAGAATAAAAGAAAATGAGAAAGGATCAGAGGGTTTAACTTATAATACCAATTCAGGCCCCAATTTGACTAGGAAGGGACCGAAAACAACTATAGGCTTGAAGACTGACAGTCAACCGAGAGGAAACCTCAATAACCCTCAAACCCGAGCATTAAATATAAAAAAAAATCACCTAACTTACAAATGGAACCATAAACATGGTGGAATCTTGGGAATAAAACGCATACAGAGGTGCAACTATCATGCATTGTCAACCCTCAAACAAATAAAAGAAACGTGAGGTTTGTTACAAATAACCTCTCAATTATTACATTGCACTAGACAAATAATACATCTACAGAATACTTCTCACGGGGAAAATAAGAAACGAAACGGTTACTCACCCTTGCACATAGAGAAACCTGGATTTTTGTTGCCTCCTTCCATCACTCACCAGATCCAAGCTTTACAAAAATCATCGGTCGTATACAACGTAGAGGAAAAATTGTGTCACATGACTAAAGGGGAAACTACAAAGAATAAATGTTACCTTGAGGCCCTCGCTAGAGGAGTAAAAGTGGTTGGTATGCCCCATACCTCTACCATGTGAAGTCGAAGGAAGTGGCGAGCCTACTTTCAGTTTTTTCACCAAAGTGTCAGTTATGGAGGGTACTGAACATACATCACCTTTATTAATGGGCCATCCATAAGTAAATGTGTACAGGCTAGCACGGAGTAGGTTCAAACCCAACTTGTCATCCACCACAAAACGATTTTTGAACCACTTAAATGTTGGGTTATGTTTAATCCTAGATCTAACCATAGATCGAGAAGACCATGTTAGCAGCTGAGTAGGGTTACAATTGTTTAATTGTAGGTACATCATTCTCTCCTCTTTGTTTAAACATTTTCATTGCACTATGGTAAAGTAATATGATGTTATGGGTAAAATAAATCTTAGCACTTAGGACTTATGTCTCCTAGCTCAATACTATTTCTACAATGTGTTGATCTTGTGTCGATGATTTAGAGCACTCAGATCTTGTATAACATAGTCTATTACGTGATTTAATATGGATAGTATGTCTTGACATAGACCTAGTGGCTATTCTAAGGGCTATGACAGTCATGGTCACAAAATTCTTCAATACAAATAAGTGTATGATTCTAATCCAATAACGACGCTATGATGAAATATAACAGTAAGAGACAAGTGGAATTTAAATCTCCTTCAGCCTTTAAGAGGGATACTGACAGACATAAAACTTCTATGCATATACAATAAAGGAATAAGATATATATAATGGATTATCTTTGTGTTGCAAACATTGTTGGAGATTCAATGGACTTTAATGTTCCCTAACAATTTATTTTTTTTTGGTGAAATTTGGGGTACATTACATCAATCTATATGTTTTTGCATACATGTGGATTCTAGATGAAATCCTTTATGGCAGTAGGTGCATTTATCCCATTTTCTTCCATTTCCACCTTTGGATCCGAAGGAATCATTGAAGGTTTTTGAGTACCCTTCCTTATTTGGATTTACATGTGATTTCTTGTTTCCTTTTTCTTTATATTTCTAATATTGATGACTGCTACTATCTTGCAAAGTAAGAGAATTCACTTTTGGGCCTTTTCTTTTTCCCATATTGATGATCTTGTTTTACTCTCGTATCAGAGACTCAATAAAGGACTCAAGAGAGGGTATCGTTCAGGTGGCTCCAGAGGAAAGCCTAATTTAATGAAATGTAGATACAAACACTGAGTATTCTGGACTAAGTTTGGAGAGAATGGTAAGAACCATTTGTTTCTCCCCCTTATATTTATCAACCCCGCAAACCTTGAGTTGCGACAAAAAATCCTTATATTTGGTAAATAAAACTTGGATATTGTCAAATTTTTTTTGATACAAAGTGAGAAATTCCAGCTCGAGCATGTGTCCCCTCATATTGTCATATTTTCCAAAAATCACTTCCATGGTGGCCCATGCTTCATGGGGGGTTTTATAGGAGGATACGTGAAAGAGGAGTTCATGAGAAATGAGACTACAAATAGTTCCAAACGCTCCATCCATTCAATTTAGATACTTGCATTTTATATGGCTGATGTAGGTTCTATCTCTGTGTTCATGGTTAACCTGTATAATCCTCTACATCAAAGATGCATTATCTTCTTCTACATCCATGCAAAGAAATTGTACAGTGTAAGAATGAATTCTTTTGTAAATTCCATTTTTCCGTTGTCTTCAATCCTCGGTACCTACAAAAATAATATGGTGTGTCTTTTTCCTAGAATTTTTCCATCTCTGATACCATGTAAATGTGTTCAAATTGCACATAATAGATCTATCTATCAAATGAAATACATATTTTGTAGAGAAAATATGAGAAACGAGAAGTAAGAGAGAAAGAATGGAAGGATTCTCATTAACCAAAAGAATGAATAATAAGGTATGCATGATATACTCTATATAACTCCAATTCACACTTGAGGAGAAGCCAATGTTCCATAGTGGTGGCCTAGAGTGATCTGGATACACACCAACAGTTATGGGAGTAAACTACCACCTAGTCTAGTCTCTCAGGAAGTTACGGGAGTGAACTACCACCTAGTCAAAGTTAACTAGTCTCCCAGCCTTCAATTAACTAACTGAAATAGAGTGAAGTGAGGAGGAGATCAAGGAATCATGATTAATGCACTAGCCTAGTCATGATCCCAAGGATAATGCACATTAGTTGGTTATGATCCCAATGCTACATGGTGATAATCCCAATGTGGCATCTAGACTCCACTCAATTGATCGAACTGAAGTGTGAACTAAAGAGAATATTCTCCCTAAACTATAGGAGACTGAATAATAAATAATAAACATAGGTAAAACCTTAGAAAAATAAATTCTAGGTGTGTGTGAAGTATCTACAACATGGATCTCATAGTGCCCCGAGCTAGCCATGACCTGGTGTCTGTCAAAGTCTAAGCACGACGGCTGAAAATACTCACAAAACAAATATGCATCATAACTCACAAGGGATGGACGAAAATCATCCTAAAAGTTTTGCGTCGGGTCATCCTTGAATGGAAAGAACAAATCTATAACCATATCATCATCAGGTTGATACATATATGGACCATCCGACTATAAAAGGAAATCCTCTAAAGAAATGCTTTATGTATCCTTTATCCAAGAGGTTCCTTTAATGTCATATATAGGATCTCCGTAAAAAATGCAACCCAAATCCCATCTGCATCTCCCAGTGTGTATGAAAGTGTATATATGCTCATCAACCATATTGAAGGGTTCTTTCATAAGATCATCAATGTGATTTAAAATGACCATCTCTTTGTCTTTGTGTGCAGGAAGAGTAGAGGTTGGGGAAGATTCAATAGGATCTTCAAATTCCTCATCATTGAGGATAGTTGTTTCTTCAACTTCACATGCAGAAGGAAAATGAGGAATAAGGACATCTTCTTCTTCAGGTAGTAGCACAAATATCAATGTCTCGTTCTTCTCATCAATGTATTCTTCTTATTGGAAACTTTCTCCATGAATTTGCTCTTTAATCAAATCTTCATAATCTTTAATAGAATCGGAGAATTCACCATATTGATCTTGATCTATAACTATTTTTTAGACTTCATTAAGCATGGAGGGAGGTTCATCATCATTTTGGAAGTTTTCCTGGTACCCATACTTGGTCACAACATCGTATAATGAATTTGTTCCAAAATATGCAATGGCCACTTCCCATGTTGATTTTATAGTAGGTTTTTCCTCATAATTTTTTAGGATGGATTCATACTCTTCTTCTCTTTGTTGATAGAACTTAGCCAGAAAGTCCTTGCCGAGACAAAGTTCTATCATTTGTTCACAAAATTCGTAATCTTATTTTGTTCTTTCCTTGAGGCACTTAAAACTTTCCTTGTTGCTCTTGTCAACTTCTTGCCTTTAAATTGTTGTTTCAACAAACTATGGAAGAAGCGTTTCTCTCAAGACTTCAATGGGAACAAGGTCAAAAACTTCTCTCAAAAAAGTGTCCTCCATGTCCTGAATTGTATCTTCAATATTTTGAGCTTCTGGTCCCAAATTTTAAGGAACTATTTGATGAGGATCGTTAAAGAAGATATACTTCTTGGCTTTCAAGAATGCTTGATCCAATCCATTTGTTAACTTTCAAAGGACATAAAGAAAAACCATAGGCATACATCCTCATGTTGTACACTCTCATAGTATATGCAAATGGTTAACTCAACAATGTTTTCTATGACTGACAATGGATTACCATCAAACTTCGGGAGGACATTGAATTGGTTTATAGGTCACTTGTTTGGATATTCGTCAATAGATTTTACCACCAAGGCCTTGTATGTTTCATGAAAGTTCCACAGAGCCATGTTTCCATTACTGAGGGTAATATCTCAATGGAGTCACCAGATGAGCTCAAGGTTCATCAAAGGATGGAAAGGGTAAAAGAGGAAAAGTGGGTTCTTGGGAAGGTGGAGTTTCCAGATGAACTTCAAGAATATCTCATCAAAGGTGGTAAAAAGGGAACATCCCTTGGGTGGAGTTTCTAGACAAGCTAGGGAAGAGGATTTGGGATAGCTTTCCAAGTGTCATTAGGGTCCAAAAGAGGACTCAAAATCCTCCCCAAAAATGGCACAAAACTTTTATCGCACAAGTTGTAGGTTTGGAAAATCCCGACCCAACCACCAAAATGGTGACAACATAGATAACACCCATCCACTGTCAACTTAGGTAGGTGTTCCTGTCGCTTTAGAGTTTAAATCGTCACCTGAAGGTGGGAGTATCGGTGACCCTAAGGGGAAATGAGATGAAAAATGTGATGTATGAATGAATTCCCCTATAGGTCAAGTTTCTATATATAAAATGGAGCTTGGTAATGAGTCTTGAGGGTTGTTTGAGGTTTTCAAAACCTTGAGTGACCTACAAAGAGATAGTACCTGCCTGAGACACAAGAAAAATCCAATTTTACATATAGTATGTTAAGTGGAAAAGAAAGTTAAGCTTTTTGTCCCTAATTTCATAAATAAACAATAACATATATCAACATGTAAAGAGTAATAAGAACTTCAAAATAAGTGATAAAAGTCTAGTTGAATAAGCAAGAGACAAGCTAGTAAAGACTAGTTTAACTCAAGAATGAAGGAGCAAGACTTTAGCATAAAAGTAAGGTTTTCATAAACAAGTTACTAAAGTGATAATTATCAGCCTTATGGTTGTAAAAAACAAGTTATTAAAGAAAATAATACAACCACAAATACTTGCCAACAATCCACCCAAAAAGTGGGCCGAGACTAGTAGATTATAGGAGCATAATTTTAGCAACTTATGACGGTTGGTTTGTGAGTTATTAAGAGATTTGTTTTAGGGTTTATACATCCATAATGGGTGTATATTTGAGTTTTAAAATCATAAATAAATACTTGGATAAACAAAATTCCCTAGTGTCTCAAATGTTGTTTAGGCACAAAGATAACTTTCCAATTTAGACAATCTCAAAATTCCAAAATTTCACATTTACCAATGCAAGATTTTATTTCTCCAATGCAATTGAAATAGTTCCTCTAACTATTGGGTAAATGGATTCTTTTGATCAAACAAGTTATATGAGTTACTTCCTTTTGGGTGTCAACCCTTTTACTCCCCAAGGCAAACCCTAACCAAAAAGGAAAACCTATGAGGGTGTAAATCCTTTTACTCCTCCTAGTATCCTTTTCACAATATTTATTCCAAATAATAAAAATGAACTTGGATGGCAGTGTATGCCCTTATAATCCCCTAGATATCATCACATTAATCTTACAACCAAGAAAATAAAGCAATAAGAATGAGATCCTTACCAAGTTGAAGCATTAACAATATGAAACCCTAATTCACCATGCAATTACACCATAAGCAATAAAATAATCCTCCAAGAGAGATCGTGCATCATCCCTCCATCCAATAGTAAAAGGAAACCATAAAAAATAGCATAAACTATATATATTTCCCAAAGAGGGCAGAAATTTCAGCCAAGTACCTCTCACAATGGGAGAGATATGTTATGAAATGAGATTCACATGATCTCTATTTATAAAAAAACCTTAAAACATAGTTTGTCCACTTAGAAAGGGTAAAACATAAAACAAGGGGTCAAAAAACCTTATCTTACCCTTTGCATCAAATAATAATATTTAATTTTCACTTTAACACAAAATAAACCCTAAAAATAAGATGGCATCACCCCTTTAGGGGTCGTTTTGGCACTTGAGCAAGTCGTTGGATAGGAAAATGGAGGTCATTAGGTCTCCTTGAGCCTCCTCATCAAGTTCTAGGGTCAATCCATGTCTCCTCCAGTGAAAATATTCCAATATTCAATGTGAAATAACTTCATCACCATCAAACCCCCTCAAGCATGACATCAACCCTTAAAAGATGATGTTTTGCCTCTACTAGAAAAGTAGTTTGGGTACTAGGGGTTGGATAAGATCCTCCATGATTCCATGTAAGATTCCAAAGGCATGTTTCTATGATCCGGTGTGGGGGCTTATAAAATCTAACCTATGGGCTCCTTTCCCCAAGGAAACCCAAGCTAGGCTTGTTCTCCCAAAACTAGCCAACAAGTAAGGTCCTACGAAACAAAAGGGTACACCCTCCAAAGATATCAAGTCAAAGATATCATGACAAGTGTAAACCACTTATGATAAGAAAGGCACCTAACCATGTGTATCAAAACTACCTCATCAAATTAAACAAATTCTCAAAGATCTTATACAATTGACAAAGTTTAAGTATGGGAGGGGTGTCATAAAAGTACTCTTGGGTAGACCAAAACCCTCAAGTAGGGAATGCTCCCAAGGATGTAGTTTCAAGGTTATGTAATGGATGATGAAGTGAAAGGGGTTTAGAATTCATAGGTTTATGAGTTTCATGGCATATAAGGGCTCGTATTATCTCATTTATGGGTGGATTTGTAGAGGGTGTGTGGCACCTTCGTTTGCAATGCACTTTTTCCAAGCCCATCTTCTTTACATTCTTTATTGCTTTCATGTTTTAGGAACAAGTTGAAGGCTAATGTCTTGTCATGGTGTTTAGATAATGATAGTGTCATTCACAAATACTTTGCAGAATTGAGAAGGTTGGCTCGTGATGAGACCCCCTTTCTCTCAGTTCTGTAACTAAGAACCACTACCCTATCTTTGTGACCAGATGATGGTAATGTCATACCGCTAAATACCCATGATCATGATAGGTCAGCACGTGATGAGACCTCCCATCCTCCAGCTAAACCCTTAAGCATTCACTATCATTTATTTTTGTAGGTCCCCCTTTTCTTACAAAGAAGCATTTCATTGCTTTCTCGAGGATCCCTGGGCAAACCATTTGGAAGGTCTATATTTAGGATTTTATATTTTTAGCCAACAAAAATTCCTCTGGGCCTTTAGCCCCTTCCTCCTATGAAATGAGGTACATGCCCTTCTTGCGTGTTTAAAGTCAAAGGGCCTAGAATAGGACAATATGATGTGAGTGTATTGAACACAAGGTGGTAAGTATGGCTGGGAATGATATGATAACCCCTCAAGGGACCCCTAGTCACAAACCTTCCCCAAAGGTTGTCCACTTACTAAGAAATCTATGACACTCACCAAGGTGAAACCGGGTCAAAAGGATAATTTCCAAGTAGGTGCTCTATAATCAAAAGTAGCTCAAATAAAACATGCTTAGATTCCTTGAATATTAGGGTGATTAACTACTGCAATACCTTACTTGTACCACATGGAGCAAGACCCGTATTCCTTCCAAAAGCTAGCTGGTGTGGTGGATGCGTTGACAATGGATCAAAAAGTGGTGATAGAGCGGGCTTTCATATGTGCAAGTGGATAGTCTTGGTCATGTGGTCTCTCAACACTCCATATCTGCAACCTGAGGGCCTCGATACATGATCTCCTTAGTTATCCCACAAAATGGGATTAAAAAGAATGAGGCTTTGTTCATGTATTGAAATTTTAATGGTTGAGATTATATATGGAGTGGAGTGATTCCATATCAATGGTCTGTGTTAATTCAGATTTGACCTACCAGATCTTTGTATTGGACCACAATTCATCGAAGTCCATATAGTCGGAGGAAATCAGCTAGAGGAACTCGGTAGAACAACAATGACCAATGACTGAGATCTATTTGAAGTGAAATAGATCAACGACTTTGGAAAGGACATGTGTAAGTTGGCGGACACACGTGGTAATTTCTATCAACGACTGTGAAGTGGAAATGTGGCAGTTAGATCCATGACTATAAATAAGAAACGTGACAGACACATGGCAGTTGGAAAAAAAAGACCAGGATTGTAGTGAATGAAGGAGATTAGATCACGACCATTAATTGTTTTAGATCGATGGTGTATAATTGAAAAAAGGGTACATACTATCGAAGTTAACAATTGGAACTCCTAACTCCGACCCTTCAGAGCACTTAAAATCTGAAAGCCTGAAACCAATACTCCATTGAGCATTTTGGGTCGTCCATCGGGGAGGAGAACCAACGAATATGATAAATTGAAAATTAGACCTTGCCACATTTGATTAACTCCAATATATCAAAGTCCATAAATTTTGACCATTGGATTTCTTGACACAAAGAAACTCCAAAGAAAGGGTCTGATGGCAATCTTAGTACATGGTCACATCACAAGGTCACGTGGAAATTATCCTTGGATTTAAACTCTTAATTTGCTAGCACCTGGTTTCTATTTGAGATCATATGTAGAATGGGCTTAGCTCCAAAAATTTAAAGGAGCTAGTGAATGGAGTTTTGGCCATGAATATAACGCTTGGTTATGACATAGAATTAACATCTAGTTTTGAGGGATGAATAAAAGCATCGATAGTGGAATGGTGCATAACAAAAAATTCTAGTACTTTGTTA
Source organism: Picea mariana (assembly GCA_032191745.1). Lineage (NCBI taxonomy): Eukaryota > Viridiplantae > Streptophyta > Pinopsida > Pinales > Pinaceae > Picea > Picea mariana. The sequence continues at coordinate 232,004 of JASDQU010013947.1, read as the reverse complement.
AAGGAGGATTTTGGGCCTGATTTTAGATATTGAAGCTACTAGAGTGTCGTAGTTGCTAGAAAACTAAATTAAAAACTTTATACATGTGGGAAAATGACCCGGTGGGTCATCATTTGTTGTATCAGAGCACAATTTTCCTCTAAAATTGGAAAAGGAAATATGTAAATTCAAAATTGCGAAAGGAATATCATAAAGATCAATGAAAATGTACAAAGGATACAGGGTAAGGGACAAATTTTGAGCATAAGAACTTTGAAACTGCAGAATTGAGACCATTCTGACAAAGAAGAAAATGTTGAAGAAACATGATCTCAAAACAAATCTTGCGGGTATTGGTCAAATGTTTTATAGTTATTTCTCATGAAGATATATCTTTCATTTCAGGTAGCAACAGAAGGAGAAAGGAATAATAGCAGTCATTATAGCCAAAGAAGATGTGGCAAAGGAAGAGGGAGCAAGAGAAGCTCTCAAGTGAAGAAGCTTGTGGCAGAAATAACCTTACAACAAGGGATGTTGTAAGCACTTCCAGCTGAGGACTAGAAGTAAGGAGGACAATAGCATTTATCTAAAGAATGTGAGTAGGTGCATAATCCAAAGAAGAGTAGAGAATGCTTAGAAGGTTCTAGGAGACATAACTAGAAGGATACTAGAGGTCAAGCTCAAAGGAAATCTTGATGGGGTATTGAGTGGAAAGGTATAGAGACTTGCTACAGAGGAAAGGCTTGATGCAACTCACAATGAACAAGGAGAATTTCACAAAATGGAAGATATGGAGATGACTATTGATAGTCATGACATAGGTTCAAGAAGAAGCCAAAACCAAAGGAAATAGGATGCGAGAGAAGTTGGCAAAAATATGAGTCAAGAAGAGTTTGACAAAGAATTTACCGAAGTAAAGTAAATACTCAATATAATTATGGATCTGATACATGAAAGAAATGAAGACCAGATATGGGGTTGGAATGTGAAGAAGAAGGTCAAGTGTCCTATTGTACATTTTCTTATGAGGAAATTGATGCACAAAATGAATGTTTTTCTTAAAAAAGAGGAAAAGTTGAAGAAGGGGAAGAACAATATGAGTTCTTGGATGGAGGAAGAGAAACTCATAGGAGTTGAGTTTAGACAAAGGTCAATGACAGAATAGGGATTTCACAGTTTTGAACCAAAGAAAGGAGCATTCCTTGGAGAGGATGATGATAGAGACGTTGAAGGGAGACTTGTTGAGAGACTCATGGACTGTCAAGAAAGTTCAGATCAACATAAGAGGATGATGTCAGAGGAATCAAATGAGACCATGGGGTATTATTTTTTAAAACTAATTATTAGTGTGTGTTTGCAAGTGAACAAAACCAAGATTTTGTTAGGAAGGAGGAAGAGACAACATTGTCTCTTGAAGATGGTTGGGATCATGATCATTTTCAACAAAGTTGTGCAAAGTTTGGAAGATAGAAGAAATAACTTGTCATACCAATGAACCATACCTTGATGTATCAGGAAGACAATCTTGAAGATGAAGGAATTGAAGAACAACATTTAGACACAATGCTGATGGATTTTGAAGAAGAGCTGAGGTTTTTGGAATAATGGTTAGAGAAGCCTAAAGGAGAACAAAACTACATCATAGTTTCAGACACATAGCATCCAAGAATGCTTAGTTGCAACATGGTGAAGGGAGAAATTGAAGATCAAGACATAGTCTTTTCTTGTTAAGATGGAATTTTGCTACATACATAACATAAATATGCATATCAAAGTATTGTTTTGAGAGGAAATAAATAAGATGAAAATAACCAAGAGATTGCCAAATATAACTCATGTACCAAAGGAAGAAACAAACTACCTATGTAATAAATACAAATATGGAGTGTTAACAAGCATTCAAGAGTTGGAAAGGAAAATTGTGTATTGGAATGTGTTTATGTATTATGTGGGTACATATGAAGGTGAGAATTCTGAAAGCAGTTGGTCTTCTACACAAAGGTAAGAAAGTTGGAGACAACTACGTGTCTCAAGCACTTCTGGAGAAGTGTATGAAGAATAATAGAGAAAAGTGTAGAATGGAAGAAACATCCTAAGAGAGGTTGAAGGTTTTGATGAGTATTCCCATGGGTTTAATGAAATCAAAGGAATTGAGGCCAAGAAGTTGGCAGTAGCTATGTGGAGTCCATATGAAGGACAAAAATAGTAAAGAACAAAGTTGGACATTTAGATAGATGGTCTCTGG
>JASDQU010013947.1:200363-210584 GCA_032191745.1 Picea mariana | reverse complement strand
AAAAGAAGGCTAAATTGGAAAATCTACAAGAAGTTACAAAAACCAAATGGAAGACTTCGTAAACTGGAACCTCGTAGGAGTTACGTTTACAAGATTTGAACCTCGCTGGAACAACAGGTCTGCACATATTTGGACTTCGCCTTGGAAAAGTTATATGACCATTGGAGGTGCCCTGACCATTAGAACGATGCTCCAGAATGATTAGAAAATGAATTTATGGGCTTATGGACTGCTTTTGGACGTTGAGACTGCGTCATAATGGATAGATTTACATTAATGGAAGCAGTTTCTTGTACATTAGAAGATTTGCCACGACCGCCTCGCTTATTTAACTCATCGGTCATTACGCTAGGACCACTTAAAGAGACTCAGATCACGGGAAAGAAGGCAAGGAAGCTCAATAAAAAGAAGGCTAAATTGGAAAAGCTACAAGAAGTTACAGAAACCAAATGGAAGACTTCACAAATTGGAACCTCACAGGAGTTAGGTTTGCAGGATTTGAACCTCGCTGGAACAACAGGTCCATGCATATTTGGACTTCACCTTGGTGAATTTATATGACCATTGGAGGCACCCTGACCATTAGAACGATTCTCCAGAATGATTAGAAAATGAATTTATGGGCTTCTGGATTGCTTTTGGACATTGAGACCGCGTCATAATGGATAGATTTACATTAATGGAAGCAGTTTCCTATCCATTAGAATATTTTCCACGACCACCCTGCTTATTTAACTCGTCGATCATTGCACTGGGACCACTTTTTGCTACCCGTAACTGACTGAGATAAGAAGAGAATTTTCCAAGTGTCGAACTGAGTTGTTTGTCATTATCAGAAGCATACCCTACCTATATGTTTGTCTACCCACGGTCTGTTAAAATCTAGAATGTCAGGCGAACCCAGTGAGTTGGAGAAGTATGTTGATCCAGGAGGCTCCCCAGGCTCAAAAAATGCTCAAAAATCAAAGTTCTTAGAAGATGCTCCAGAACGATTAGAAAACAAATTTAAGGGCTTATGGACTGCTTTTGGACATTGATATTGTGTCATAATGGATAGATTTACATTAATGGAAGAAATTTACTGTCCATTAGAAGATTTTCCACGACTACCCCACTTATTTAACTTGTCATTCGTTGCGTTGGGACCACTTAAAGAGACTCAAATCATGGGAAAGAAGGCAAGGAAGCTCAATAAAAAGAAGGCTAAATTGGAAAAGCTACAAGAAGTTACAGAAACCAAATTGAAGACTTCACAAAATGGAACCTCGCAGGAGTCAGGTTTTTGAACCTCGCTGGAAAAACAGGTCCAAGCATATTTGGACTTCACCTTGGTGAAGTTATATGACCATTGGAGGTGCCCTGACCATTAGAACGATGCTCCAGAATGATTAGAAAATGAATTTATGGGCTTATGGACTGCTTTTGGATGTTGAGACTGTGTCATAATGGAAGTAGTTTCATGTCCATTAGAAGATTTTCCATGACCGCCCCACTTATTTAACTCGTCGGTCGTTGCGTTGGGACCACTTTTTTCTACCCGTAACTGACTGAGATAAGAAGAGAATTTTCCAAGTGTCAAACTGAGTTGTCTGTCGTTATTAGAAGCATACCCTGCCTGTATGTTTGTCTACCCATGTTCTGTTAAAATCTATAATGCCGAGCGAACCTAACGATTTGGAGAAGTATGTTGATCCAGGAGGCTCCCCAGGCTCAGAAAATGCTCAAAAATCAAAGTTCTCAGAAGATGCTCCAGAACGATTAGAAAACAAATTTATGGGCTTATGGACTGCTTTTGGATGTTGAGACCACATCATAATGGATAGATTTACATTAATGGAAGCAATTTCCTATCCATTAGAAGATTTTCCATGACCACCCTGCTTATTTAACTCGTCGGTCATTGCATTGGGACCACTTTTTGCTAGCTGTAACTGAATGAGATAAGAAGAGAATTTTCCAAGTGTCGAACTGAGTTGTCTATCATTATCAGAAGCATACCCTGCCTGTATGTTTGTCTACCCACAGTCTGTTAAAATATAGAATGTTGGGCGAACCCAACGAGTTGGAGAAGTATGTAAAGGAATCTATTTAGAAGCTCATGGTCGAAAGACCTATATCTAAAGGTATTCAGACGTCCTCGACTAGGGGACTGAAGGATTCCCCTTCGACCAAAATTCCTTCCACCAGCACCAACCCCGTAACTAAACAATGAAGTAAGCACCGCGGTGATCTAGCTAATGCGAAGAAAGTCCCGTCAATCCTACCTAAGTATGTTCTGCCTCTGGCTGAAGTTGTTAAACACGAAAGTATCCCTCGTGATTTTGAGTACTTCGTGTTCACTACATACATTCTAAAAGGAATTCACATAGTTGGGAAACAGTTAGGACAGATCCCGCTATTGAAGCACAATGACTTCAACTTAGGAGACTGGAAGAACTATGCCATGTTATCTCCTCATCGCTACTTAACGAAAACAACTAGAAAGAAACCTCACCTCGTCTCGCATCCATGGATTAAGGGGTTGGAGTAGTCAACCGTTTTGAATGTGATGAAGACCACACATTTTGGTCATCACTAGGAGGTTAACGATTGTGTTAAACTACTTCTATCATGCTATCATGGCAAATATATATGGCTCGACAAAAGGATTACTGTGGATCTGGTGTTGATCCACTGGATCATAGTTTTAAGTGTGAAGGGTCCTGACCCACACAGTTCTATCCAGGAAAGGCCTCAGACCATTCATTAGCACAACGCATCAAAGAATCATATGGAGAGGTAGAAAAAGGAAAGTTAGGTTACAAGGTAGCCTCTATACAGGATGGTGTAGTGCACCTTGCTTATCAACTCCTAGATGGCAAGATAGTAAGGAAGAACCGCCCCACACAGGTCATCGGGTTCATGGTGGAACTCACAGGAAAGTGTATGGAGGGAATGCAAATGAACTGGGTGAACTACCTCATCAATGAATTAGAAAATGATTGCCACAAAGCCCAGGACTTGGGATATGAATTTCATTATAGTTGGTTGATCATACTGATCGCATTTGTGGCTTGGAAGATGCCCGAAGGAGCCAATTTCCCAGAGATTGAACCTACAGATCCCTTGACTGCTCAGTTTTCCACCTTGTGGTATTCCAACGACATGACGAAGAAGTGGCATTCTAATGTCATGTTTCACGGATATTATCAGCAGTTGAAGGTCAACATTGAATCATTCCCATGTATGAAACCATGTACCCTGCACCAGTACCAAACCATAGCAAAGTTCCACGCTGATCCCCACTTCATTTACATCACTACACGAAGAGATGAGCACCAGGAAGAATTCTAGTCATACTACAAGTTGACGGATGAAGATATGTAACAGATTACAAAGGAATGGCCAGAGGAATTTCTTGTACCTATGAGCGATGTAGAGTTATCTGAAACTAACACTATAGGAAGCTTGATCGTTACACGAGTTGAACATGTCATATAGTCCAGTGGGATGAAGAAGAAGAAAAATCAGGATGAAGTCCAGGATATAGAGAGTGATGAAGAGGAAAAAAAAATTTGGAGATAACAAGTATGGCTCGCTAGGAGGAGGAGAAGACAAAGTAGAAGGACAGGGAGGAGGAGATGAAGGAGAAGAAGAGAAAGTAGGAGGCGAAGCTACACCACCTGAAGATCCCCCTATTGGGACAGTGACACCACAAAAGACGAAATTTTCTATGAAGAAACCTTCAACAACGAAGAAAATGTGCGCCAATAAGCCACAGCTAGAAGCCACTCTCACTGATGATAACATTAGTCTAGTCCACAAATCTATGGAGGACGCCTCTAAAGACATGTTGCAGAGATACAAAGAGAAACAGGAGGATTTTTATTGAAGGATTGAGAGAGAATTGAAGGAAGTGCAACAGGTTTTTCTCTTGGTCCACGCAGTACCTATTGTGTCATCTGTGCCTTCCTCATCACATACCGCAAAATTGGGGGATGAACCAGCCTAGTTAAGAAGGCTTGCGAATGAAACAAAAGCTCGGTTTCAGAGAGTTCAAGAAGATAATGAGAAAGCTACAGAAGCCTTGCAAGAGGAAAAAGATAAAGTCTTACTACAATTATGAGCAGTGTAGGACAATGTAGCTACCCATGAAAGCGAGAAAGCAGAGCTTCAGGCGAAGCTTCAAGTGGAAAAATCCCAACTACAAAGGGAAAAAGAGCAGTTGCTTGTAGAGAAGGTCGTGTTCAACGAAGCAGTAAGTAACGCATGTCTCTTTGTTCCAAGCTTGGCATAGAAGGAGAAATATTTGGTCGAAGTCCAAGTACCAAATCTCGCAGAGACCCTCCAGTAGCTTCAGGCTAGGATAACTAAAATGGAGGCTCGAACAATGCCAAGCACCCCACAGGATGTACGTGACCAGAGGGAGGAGTCCACCAAAAATGCAATAGCAAGCATAAAATCCCTCGCTTCAGCATGTAAACAGTTGAGTGACAGAAGCACCCAGACATATGAATGCCTCGTTGAGGATCCAAAGATAAAGAAGCTAGAATTACAGTTACAGGAGGCACAACAACAAGCATTTTCATTGTAGGCACAGATGAAGATTCTCACAGTAATGGAAACGATGAAGAGATCTCAGGCGCAGCACACAGTACAACAAAAGATCACTTCCCTCCAAGGAAAGGTGATGGAAGTAGCCCATAAGTTACAACCTATGCAGGATGAATCCTACAAGGTGTTTGAGGAAATCGATGGCCAAGGTTCACAATTAGATCAAGTATTTGCAGCAGTAGAACAACACCTAGAAGGGCCTGTTACAGAGAAGATAGTTCAGGAGATCACTTAGAAGGAGGCTCAATCGAGGCATCTTGAGTTAAGCTTCAGCCTTTCAAAGCAGGATTGTCCAGACCTGAGTGACTCGGGATGAGTAACAGGTGAGTGTTGGGGGCCTATTGGCCCTTGACCAATTTTCGAGGAAACTTTGGTCAGCTTTGGCCCACTTTTGGAATTCGCACATTGGTCGAAGAAGGAGCGCCAAGGCGCAGCTAAGATCATGGATCTCACCCATTTTTAGGGTTATGTGGACCTAGTAAGGGGTCCTCTATGGTTTTTTAATGGGTTTATTGGATGTCGGCCATGGTTTTTCCCCATGTTTAGGCCCCGTTATAAGATTTGTAAAATATAAATAAAGAAGAATGTATTGTAGAAGTAGCTAAGTCCAAGTAGTTTGATTTTCTTTGTGCAAAGGAATGTATATGGTGGAGGCTTGGTGCTCGACTATGATTTTGTAGAAGGTGCTAAGTGTCGTGAGAAGATATTTTGGATCTGTACAATTGACCTATTTTTGGAAGGAGGGTCTAGAGCTTAGTGTGCAGATCTTCTTTCTAGTGCAAAGTTCAACTCTGTGGCTTAGTGCACAGGATTGACTGAATGTATGATCTTGAAAAATAATAAGGTCAAGCGGTTTGTGGATGTAGCCCCACCCTGGGGTGAACCACGTATATATGGTGTCTCTTGGTTTGCTTTGTGTTGTGTTATTTTTGTTATGAATCTTCTTAGTGCTTCGATTATGATATGTAATATATAGATATTTTGTTGTTTAAGTACTTTACTTATGTTAAGGTCACATGAGTGCTATATCTAACTTATAATGCTAAGTGTTAAGTTCTCAGGGTATATAATCATTTGTTGTTACTACACCGATCTATCCTTGATTAGGCTTTGCAGTGTTAATAGGTTTAATAAACTAATATATGTCACTACCTAAGAATTAACAGAATATTCTGCGAGGTGCTCCTATCACAGATTTGTGTCCCAGCCTGGTTACAGACACCTGCGTCCTATAACCCCCCCTTGCTCCTACCTCGGGTGAGACTTCTCTTGCTTCGCAAGTGTTGCCGAAAGGGTCAGTAGTCAGGGTTTCATTGGCGCATTGTTAAGCATTGAACCCCAGGTCTTCCCCTATGCCAACATGTGTTATAGTGAATTATGGTGTTCATGTGCTTGTGGTCATAGTGTGTTAGGGATTTATTGTGCCAAGTGTCATAGAGACTAGAGGTTATACTATATTTGGAGACATAGTGGTTAGGTGTTATAATTTGTAAGGGTGTTAGTGTGTTTTGGATCATAGTGGTTAACATCCAATATGTGTTATTGGGTTTATGTGTTAGGGGGTGATTGTCTTAGGGAACATAATGTGTTAGGGGATGATCCTCTTAGGGAACCTAATGTGCTAGGGGATGATAATTTTAGAGTTCATGGGGTTAGTGAGTATATTTAGTCTAAGGTCAAAGTGTGTCTCGATATTAGTGTGTGAAGCCATGGTTAACCATGGTATATATGGTCAACAATTGTCAATAATGACAAGTGGGCTACTAGGTTCAGAGGGTAATAAGGTTAGTAGATTAATGAGATTCAAGATCAGTGGGTCAATGTGGTAAAATGTTGTCAGTATGGTTAGTGTGTTCAATATAGTCAATATGAATAATAACGATTAATAGTGTGTGTTCAATGGGGCTTCCATGTTCAAAGGTTATAGTGTGTCAATAAATGATTGCGTTAAAGATTATTGAGGTTAGGGGGTATATTGTGTTTAGGGTGATAATGGTTAAGCACTAAGGTGTATTAAAGGGTTATTATATAGGGATCATAATGTGTCCAAGGTCAAGGTAGTTAGAATTTATAGTATATTAGAAGGTTCATGTGTTAAAGGGTTAGTGTGTAAGGGGTGAAAGTGTGTTTGGAGTCATAGTAAGTCTAAGGTCATAATGGCGATGGTAAATAATATGTTAGAGGGAGATTATATCGAGAGTTAGGGGATATAATGTGTCTAATTTCATATTGGTTAAAATTTAATGTGTGCTAATCAGTCGGTTAGTGTGTTAGGGGGTGATTTAAGGGGTTATTGTGTCAAAGTTTGTTTGGGGCCATAGTGTGTTAAGGGGTTATTGTGTCTAACGTCATAGGATTTTTTGTGTATAATGTGTGATGTAGGATAATCATCAGCAAAGCACACGTGGAGAGACAACTCAACGCCATAATGCGCCTTTTGAATTATTTTGGAATCCTAAACATTGGTGTTTCCTGTCAATCTTTTTGAACGAATAATTAGAAGAAGATCAAAACGGCTTGGAAGCAAACATGATCAGTGAGATTTGGGAGTTTCACTCTCAGACTTTAATGTAACGGAACTTAAGGGCTAGTTATTTTTTTTTTTAATATTCTCTTCTTCGAGAAGATGAGTAGTAGGAGGGAACCCTAGGAGCCTTCTGGGATAAATAGAGGTTTTGTATGCCCGAATGAGGATGTTGCAAATTAGTAGGAGATTGTTGTGATTTAGTTGTTGCTAAATTTTTAGTTATTGTTTTATCATAGATGTATCCATTTACATTTGAATGAATATAACAGAGGAAAATTGATCCAATGCATGGTGTTTCTACTGTTTATAGTTCTCTCTTGTTATGAGTTTTCATGAATGCATGAGTTTTTCTGTGAATGAATAAATTCGTGAAAGGGTGAATAAGATTCAATTATTTCTCTTCCTTGAGCTTATGCAAGGAGTGTGTTTAACAAAAATTTTTGAATCAAATCTTAGAAGAGATAGCATGAACTTTCATATGCAGAGTGTGCATATCAAATGAAAGGAGTGCACATACAGATTCTTTGACTCGAAAAACTCAGGAGAAATAGCTTAGGTTTTCTCTTGAAACAACACGAAGATCTGTTGCAAGGAGTGCATAGATCCATAAATAAACTAAGTGTCAAATTATCCCTCTAAGGAGCCAAAGGGTTCAATAAACAAAGCTCAGGAGAGATAGCAGGAAGAAATATTGAAAGGGAGAGAAGCTCTGAAGGTTTAACATGGTTATCAGCCAAGATCCCTTCAAGAGGAAGCGGAGTCAGTCTAGACCATTAGATCTGGAAAAACTGCATGGAAGTTAGCCATGAAGTATTTTGGCATTTCTTGGTTCAGAGTGTTTGAAGTATTGCAGAGTGGGATCACCGAAGTCTGAAATCATGGTGTGATCCTAGCCATTAGCTGTGAAGGGGATACATGGTAGTGGATAAGCTAGTTCGAGAGAGAAGAGCTCTAGAAGAAATTGTGTGAAGTAAGGCGCAATATTCGCAGAGCCACGGAGAGTGGAGTAGATCTAGACCATTGGATCTAGAGAATCCACATGGAGAAGATCCACGAGCTTCAGAGGAAGAGCCCTTCGGAAGGAATCGGGGATAGAACAACTGAAAATGCCCGACGATCGACGTGTCGAAATCCATCTTAGCCGCCCACTTCGATAGGATACGTGGAGCATGGAGATTTATTGTGGAGGGTTGACAATCTGTGAGGAAAGGCTATAGGAACATATGAATCTCCCAATCGTCGAAGTCCTGAAGTGCACTTGAGCATTGATTTGGGTGGACACATGGTGCTTGATCTGAGGTTCCTGGTACATAATACTTTGAGGATAAGGAGGGTTGATGCATTCAGATTTCCTAGAGGCCAGAGCCTGAATGGATCACAATTGTTGGCTGAGGGAGGAATGAGTATCATATATTTGTTCGAAAGAGTTCGCAGTTCAGTGATTCGGGGAATAGTGTTGTGGTTTCTGCTAAATCAATCGAGATTCGAAGTCCAAATTTCCCAGGAGGTTAAGCCCTCAGTCATAAACTGGGGTCACTTGGGGAGAGGGGCTAGCAGAAAGGATCTAGTGCCCATAATTTTAACATTTTAAAAGGTGCTAAGGAAGGGGGCCCGTGGGTTCCACAAGACCTATGGCCAAGGAGGAAAAGGGGGCCTGTGAAATTTTTCCTAGGGCTATTTAAGTTTCGAAAGAGCTGACCCAAATCAAGTGATTAAGATCCTTGACCAGGAGGTCACAGAACCCTTAGGAGAGGAGGGGGGTCTGCATCAAGTGGTATCAGAGCATGAAATTGCTTTCAGGTAGCGAAAGAGAGCTCGAAGTTGTACTTTGTGTGTGAGAAATAGTCAACACAATGCCACTGAGGAGACATGTGGAGCCACCTATATCCAATCACATTGTAGAAAGATAAATGAGAGAGCTTCGTGCAATATTAGAGGCGATGGAAGCAGCGCAGAGGAGAGAACCTGATGTTGGGGACATCAGTGATGCAGAAAGTGAAGAAATAGAAGTTGAAGAAGCAACATGGGAAAATGTTGTTGAGGAACGCTTGTTGAGAGCAATTTTTAAATTGGAAGCTAGAGAAAAGATAGACATCCCAATGTATGAAGGCAACTTGGATGTTGAAGAATTGTTGGATTGGATAAGATCCATGGACAAATATTTTAACTATGAAGATGTCTATGAGGAAAAGAAGGCAAGACATGCTGTCACCAAGTTCAAAGGACATGCATCATTGTGGTGGGATGAATTGCAGGCTAAGAGGAGAAGCAAAGATAAATAGAAGATCAAGAATTGGGACAGAATGGTAGCCAAGCTAAAGGCTAAATTCATACCCAAAGATTATCAGATAAATTTGTTCAGGAATTTGCAAAAATTGAGACAAAAGGGTATGACGGTGAAGGAGTACATAGAATATTTCTACAAGTTGAATATCAGGACTGGACAAAGAGAGAAAAATGAAGAAAACGTTTCAACATATATAAATGGATTGAGATATGAAATCCAGGATGAGATTAGCATGATGTCGATAAGGATAGTAGAGGATGCTTATCAGATTGATCTGAAGGTAGAGGATAAGTTGCCTAGAAAACAGAGTCAACGAAGCAGAGGAAAAATCCCAAACAAAGGTAAGGGAGTAGACCATGACAAGACACATAAAACCAACAATGAGACTAAGAAACCACACAGTCACTTAGAAAGAGGAGGAAGTTCCTGAGGGAGACAAAGTGGTGGAAGAAATTATTCTAGAGGAAGAGGAAGAAGCAGAGGAGGAGAAGTAAGGTGTTATTCTTGTGGAAAGACAGAACACATGTCTTGGGAATGTTCTGAGAAAAAGAAATAAGGAGGAGATGAAGCTCACATTTCAGAAGCACAAAAAATGAATGTTGAAGCAGAAGTTGCTGAGGATGGAAAATCCCTAATGCCGAGGAAGTTTCTCTTAAAACCAGAGCCAAAATTTGAAAAGTCAGAGAAATATTTTATTTAGGACAACTTGCAAGACTAAAGACAGAGTATGCAAGGTGATAATTGACAGTGGGAGAAATGATAACTTAGTATCCATAGATACGGTGGAGAAATTGGAGTTGGAGACAACTACACA
>JASDQU010013947.1:133396-147071 GCA_032191745.1 Picea mariana | reverse complement strand
AAATAGATGAAAAAACATTGTTGAGAAAAAATAAAATAAAATAAAATTGAACAATTTGAAAATAAATGAAAAAACGAGCATTTAAAAAAACAAAGTGGAAACCTTATGTATGAAAAAAATTAAAATATAAAAAAAAAAAACCTAAAAATGGAGGGGGGTGATACTGCTAGCTCAATTTTTAAAAACGGGGTAAAAAACCTGACCCCCCAAAAAACAAGAACTCTGTAGAGTTCTCATTAAGTTGGTAACTATGTTGCATGTGATATCTCATTGGAAAGGTATTTTCAATAATTACGCATTATGTCGTCAAACTGTGACTTCTTCTACATTTTGGTTGTGGCAAGCCCAAAAATCGTCGTTTAGGGCCTCAAAACGGCCCCAGAAGTACAAAAAGATGTACTGAGATGAAAACTACCAAAATAGGCCAGTTGGACTAGATGGGTGGCCAAAAATATCAAAATGGATGTTTTGTAGGGATTCAAGACAACCTCAGAAGTGCATAACCCATAATTACAAATAAATTTCTCCATTACAAAGAAACGTGTTGAATTGAAAACTGTTGGGATGAGCCAGTTGGAATTTGAAACATGTGGGTGGCCACCAATATCCACTTGGATCATTTATCCCCCATTAGGAGGAAATGGTATCCATTGTGTTGATTTCCTGGTGAAGAAGGGAAAGCATTTGCTAAATATAAATCTTGGTGAGTTGCGTGCCTTGCTGGAGAAGTTGTGATGCTTGCTCTATAGAAGGGTGTCACGAACCTATTGCTGGTGGGGTTGTGTAATGAACCTCCAGTTTCGTCACGACATTGGGCCTCACATAACAAGTGTAATTTTTTTTATTTTATATTTTTGTTGTGTGTGTAGGAAGGTAAACATGACATTATACTCAACAACACAATCACGACGATGTACACAATGCAAGCAACTCACGCAATAACAACATGATGACCTAACAAGAATAAGAATGACTACCCGCCTGTCCTACCCTACAATTGTTGGGACCTCCAAGACACATAATCAATGCTCAAGCCTAGGTTCCCATCGATTTCGACCATTTAAGGTCTCAGGGTTGGCGACTATTCTAAGGAACAAGGAGGTGTCTACATTCCACCCGACACAAGCAGACCAAACCTACTAAGCTAAGAACAATCTTCCTAACAACCAATAATTAATTACACAAGTAACTAGAACTCTTACAGTGAGGAACCAAGCACATTAAATGTTTACAAATCAATTACAAACGTTATTTAAAAGGAACCACAAAACCCTCAACGAGAAGCGCAAGCTAAAAATGACTTCGCCAAACCCCGATCAATAGTCGAGACAAGCTAGTCAGTAATTACAGTCTATTTTAATCATCTAATACGAGTCCAACTTAGTATGTGTAAAATGCAAATTATCATTAAGGTACAATCTAAATTAGCCTTAAACAAATTCATTTGCGCAATTCTAAAATTACAAGTGACAACATAGTACCATCTAATTCAACATTTAAAGAACATTACCAAGAAATTCTAAATATTTGAATGGATTAATAATTAAAAATATAATTAATCATTAATTAAAATCTAACTAGTCTATCTAATTTATAAACTAGCCATTCATTATAAACTTGAAATATTTTTAATCGGAAATGAATGAAGAATGTACCCAACACCACATAAAGATGACAACATAGGTTATAAAAGTTAAGAAATTGTACTTGGCTTAAAAGACATTACATTTTATATAATATCCAAAAAACAATAAAAATCCCTCTTTTTCCCTTTCTTAACTCAACCTATATTAATTTCGCTATGGAATTTTATATCATTTAAAAGATAAAGGTAAGTTTTGATTGAACCAAACTATTCATAACAAGAGTTATAAAAGCACCTTTCCTTTCTCAGCAGATGATAAATTCAATTCCTCAACTTATGGTGCGGGAATATTATTAGCAGTCGAACCATTATGCCAAGTAAACGCATCTAAATCAACATTAAATGGACATTGCTAAACAAGTCTGAACTTCGATAAGATTAATAATTAACAATAACATTGGAATAATTATTAATTAACCAAATCATGGAATTTAGAAATCTGTTACCCCGCAGTCAATAATGCATGGATATCTAATCGTTTTTGTCAACCTGACAGGCTCATCGCTGTCCATGGCTAGGAAAAAGAGGTGACTCGCAGCCCCAGGTAATTCGCTGAGGAAGATAGGGTAAGTTATTGTGGAAAAAAAATAATAGCGTGTAATTGAGAATTCAACCAGAACTAGGAGAATAGTTAATGGCATACCCTAATTGTATTAATGAGCTTCTGATGTCCTAGGAGTTTGGTAGCTGGGGCCATAATGGTTGTCATTTTAGAAACATTTGGGAAAAAATTTGCATGAAATGCCTTGATTCTGACCTTAGCTTTTTGAATAAACAAATTTCACAATGATTTGGTCTTAATTTATGTTTGTTTTGAAATTTTGCCTTCATGTGTAACATCTTGGTAATTTCAGATTAAGAATGACAAGGCCAGAAGGTATCTACGCTGCATGCAGAAAAGAGTCCAATTCCATTTTCCCAAAAGTTTCTGAATTCAACCTCTAGCACTTGATCTACTTAAATAATTTCTTGCACTTGAACCAAAGGATTGACCAACAACTAAGGAGGTGAGAAACCATTCGATGCTCTATATGGACATCCAAAATGTTGTTACCATCCATGTTTACTTTCATGGCACTGATCTTACTCCGGGTTTTACTGATATTGATAGGATTGATGCATCTTGAGTATCATATCTGATTTTTAAACCTTTGAGAAAGTGCAGGTGTTAGCTCATCCATATTTGAGAGGTTTAGTGAAAGCTGGCAATGAAATTCCAACTCGTCCTAATTCAAAATGAAGTTTGATCTTGAAAGGCAAGGCTAACCATGGAGGATCTGAGAGAGCTAATCTATAGGAAGGTAAATCAACTATCAAGTGAATGTTCTTGCTTGATATTTTAGTGTTAAGGTTGTTTTTTTCTGGGCAACGCCTAGACTGGAAGTTATATTGTCATCCACAGTTACAGAGAGATTTGCTGGAAACATAATTATGAGCGCAGAGCTCCAAATTCATCCATACCAATGTAAGGTTAAATGCACCCCATAATGTACTGTAACACAGAGTTAAATATTCATCCAGTAGAGTAAATTTATCCCTCCATGTAAAAAAAACATAGACAAAACGTAAAAACGTTGTCTAGAATTTTATTGTTTCTCCAGCTACCGGATGCCAATATGAGATGCAGAGAGGAATCCATGGGTTTCCCAATGCGAGAACACCATAAAAAAAAATTGCTGACATGAAGACAATTTTTTTTTTGCAATGCCAAACTACTGACACCACACATCATTATATCTAAATTTTTCTATCACTCAAAATAGTTACCACTAGAATGGTAATTAAACATATGTCTAGATTAAAAAAAAATCATTGTTAACATATATAAATTGGTTGGGCTAAGAAACATGGAGTAATCAACTCCTTGACATCCCAAGCAGAACGTAAAATTGTTGTCTCAAGTTAAAATGTAGGTATGAGGTCAACCACAGACAAAGGTATGGGTGATCAATGAAAAGCATAACTAAACCAACAAGGACGCAAGGAAATCCATACGCAAGGGCACTTTTTCCTAGAAAGCACATGTTGAACAATTAGCAAGGGACAATAACAGAGGTATATGGCAGATGGTTTCGTCCTTCGCTTCACCATCCTCGCATAGAAAAGTAGGGCATTGAGATCCATAGGTATTTTAACGCTAAGGCGACGACCATAGATCAAGCTCCTCGTCGACTTCTCAGGCAAGGACTGGTGAGCTATGGACGAATGCTAAACAACCTCAGGGTCACAATCAACACACAGGGTGGTCACAACATGCGGAAAACGAAGGCCATTGGAGTCAAGAACCATTGAGGCTTGATTAAGGAAGGTTTCAGTCACCAATTTAAAAAAACCATCTTACTTTTCCATTAAATAAGCAGATCCAAGCATACGTCCTAATGCATTCTACTTTACAAAATAAAAAGAGTGTATTGTTGTCTGATCGCCTACTTCAATTGACATCCCGTACTCCATGAAACTCCTGCTCGTTGACCGTCGAGACTTCACCGGTATCTCCCAGTCAATTCTAGGGGTACTCTTCTTCCCCCTTATCCCCCTAAGCCACAAAGGGGCCACACACACTATCCAGAGATTTTGACTAGCTCCCAGCTCGCCTCGCAAGGCCGAGCTACCACTCCTCTTTGAGCTGGGTATCCCAACTCCCACAAGTAAATTAGTCAAGTAGATATTTCTGCAGCGTAACGTTATGCAAACAGAAGATGATCCTTCCTCCTTCTCCTCCTTGTATTTTATAGAGTTTTTAACTTCCTTTCTTTCCTAAAATGTCATTTAATTAAAGTTTTAAAAATAATTTCCTAAAAATTTCTCTCCGTACAAGTGTCCCTCATCCCCTACAATCCTCCATGAATTAATTTCTTTGATTAAGGAATTATCTTTATTTCCCTCACCCACCTAGAGTTACTCCTAGAATCACTCCTAGGTGTCCCCAAATTGTCTTATAGGTTTTAATATCTTTCCCTTTTATTAAATTGCTAATTCAGTTTAAAATTAGAAGCTCTTAAATGATAGATTCTTTACTAAGTTGACTTTCCCCTTTTTCCCTTAAGTTCCCCTTTTTCCCTTTTCATGTTACGTCTTTTCCCTAGTTTCCCTTTTTTTTTATTTTCCCTCTTTCCCCTTTTACTTAGAACTCAAAAAGATAGGTGTGAAAATTAACCCTTTTTCCCTTTTCTTATTTAATTAGTATACTTTAATTTATTAAGGTAATAAAACAATTATTTCCCCTTTTAAATTTTGATCCAACATAATTTTACCCCTTTTTTTTGAATAAATTAAATTTCTTAATCCCTTCATGTTACAAAATTTAACGAAGATCATTATTATTATTTAAGTTGTTTTTATTTTTATTATTTTTACTACTATATTCCTTTCTAGAAGACAAAATTTTACCACTAGCTCAATTTAGACTTGGGCCTTAAATTTTGTACTGGGCGACATTTAATTAGGGAAATTTTTTTAAAAATTACTTAACATGTTATTTGTCTTAGGGCCATCTAGGTTCATCCCTCTATCATCAACAACACGACGTGTCCTTCGGGATGCACTAGGTGCTCCAAGGGTGCCACTCGCCTAATTTGTTCCTTTGCACGACGTGACCTTCAGGGCGCACTATGTGCTCCAAGGGTGCCACTCACCTCTTGACTGATTGGTAGACATCAATAACCCATAGAGTCAACACTCTTCCAGGTGAACTTGTTGGAGACTAAGGGCCTCGAAGGAATAAGTCCCTCGCCTTATTGTGTGCCCCTTAGAATCATTGTGAGCGACTGTTGCAGTCTTCCCTCACGGCATCATGGGTCCTCTCGAACTAGGTAATTGTTAACCTACAGTTCGAGCCATAGCGGCAGTTCTAGTAGGATGTGGCAGGGATACTGTCCACACCTCTCCCTCAACATCTCTAGTAGTCATGCATGACCCCTTTACTCCATATGTGAGTCTAGATGACAAGCTATCGTCAGCCTACATCATCAACAAATCATGTCAGAACATATCCATATCTTATCATCCAGTCAGATGCACTAGTATCGCAGTAAAACAATCAAACATGAATGGCACACTCCCTGACTCGATCCAGAGTCCAAGGGGTTCCATTGATGCCTCTGCATCCCCCAGGTCCAAAACCCTGCACATGGAGTAAAACCAAGTCTATAGCACCTGTCTATGTCAATGTAGTAAAACAACATGTCATCAACCCATAACGCATCGTAATCAAAGTCAAAAGTTTTAATAGCATAAAAACTCGGATCACTTGCGAGCAAGTGTCCTCAAAGAATACGTTTGCTCAGTGCACCACAACGGGATGTTACATACACTCCCTCTTGTTCTAAACTTCGTCCCAAAGTTTCAAAGTATATATGATGAAATAAATTTCATCACAGTATCATATGTCTATCTATCAAACAAAAATGGAAACTGGTGGCACATATCATATGCATCCTCCCAGGTCACCGAGTGCAGACTATAATTGTCCCACTAGACCTTGATCTGATCTACCATTCAACGTTGTAGCTGTCGAACACGATGATCCAAGATGCAGACCGAATCAGTCATGAGCACTCCCTCATCCAATACTTGCAAGGAACTCATGTCAATAACATGTGTAGGATCACTAATATAATATCTCAAAACAGATACATGAAAAACATCATGCATATGCTTCAAGGAATCAGGCAAGGCTAGTCGATAGGCCACGGGCCCCTTTCTTTCCACAATCTTGAAAGGTCCCATGAACCTAGGAGAGAGTTTATCTCCCTTCCCAAACTTGATCGAACTCTTATGTGGTTTAACCCACAAGAAAACTCGATCACCGACCTCGTAACTACGGTTGACACGCTGTGCATTGGCATAACTCTTCTGTCGATCTTGCGCTTCTTTAATCTTTTGTCTTATTGTTTGTTTTTTCTATTCCATTTCTTGGATCTCTTCTGGTCCTACCAGGAACCTATCCTCAAGATGATCCCAAATCAAAGGCATACGACACGGTTGCCCATAAAGAAACTCAAAAGGCGCCATCTTAATGGTGTTCTGGTAATTGTTGTTGTAAGCGAATTCTACCAGTAGCAAGAATTCTTCCCAACACTTTTGTTGGTCCATCACATACATGCACAGCATGTCCTCCAAGGTTTGGTTCATTCATTCAGCCTTCCCATCAGTCTTTGGGTGATACGTAGTACTAAAGTTAATTTGGGTTCCAGGGGCCTCTTGGAAACTCGTCCAAAATCGTCTAGTAAACACCTATCCTCTATCGAATATTATCCTCTTAAGCACGCCATGCAACCTCACAACCTCACTGATGAAAACTTTATCTATGTCAGGTGCCTGATATGTCATACACACAGGAATAAAGTGAGCACTCCTCCTTAGAGTGTCTACTACTAGGAAAGTCAAGTCATGTCTCCTTGTCTTCACTGGCGATCCAATAATAAAATCCATTGAAATAACCTCCCATTTCGATTATGGAATTGCATGTGGTTGTAGTAGTCCTGTTGGGTGTCTATGTTTGGACTTTACCTGCTAACATTCTAGACATCTGGCCACATAGTTTACTATGTCTACCTTCATTCCCTTAAAGAATAATAAGGGTTTAAGATCTACCCTCATCTTCGTGACTCCCGGGTGAGCCATGTATACTGCTCTATGAGCCTCTCTTAGGATCAACATCCTAAACTCGTCATTTGGCGGTATGTAGATCTGACCTTTAAACCTCAATAAACCATCACTATCAAATGAAAAACCCTCAAATCGTGGTACCATCATTCTGTTTTGTCCAATAAAACCCTCAGCCTCTTTGTACCAGTCATCATCACGCTATAAAGTTATAATATTTTCATGTAGATTCGTTTGAAGAGGCAACACTGAAAAGATGCATGGTCTCTGACTCAATGCATCCGCCACTCAATTCACTGTTCCTTTTATGTAAGTAATCTTGAAGTCGTACTCGCTAAGCAATTCCAATCAACGTCGTTGTCACGCATTTAGGTCACTTTGCGTAAATATGTCTTGTAGTCCACGATGCTCAGTCCTTAGTTCAAATTTTCATCCAACAAGGTAGTGTCTCCAAACCTTCAATGCATATACAATGGCTAATAACTCCAAATCATGCATCGTGTAGTTCTCCTCATGCCTTCTTAGTTTCCTCGAAATGTAAGCAATCAATCGTCCGTCTTGCATCAAGACCCCGCCTAATCCCTCCTTGGATGCGTCAGTGCATACCAAGAAGTCCATGTTTATGTAGGGGACATTTAGTATTGGAGCTGTTGTCAACAATTCCTTGAGCCTCTTAAATGCTTCCATGCATTTCCCGATCCATACAAACTTCTTGTTCTTCTTCTGCATCTCCATGATCGGACTTGCTATCTTCGAAAATCCCTTGACGAATCATCGATAGTATTCTGCTAAACCCATAAAGCTACACACTTTCGGGACATTCGTTGGTGCAAGCCATTCCATAATAGCCTCTACCTTTGCTGGATCCATGACGATGCCTTCATCGGAGATGACATGCCCTAAGTAGTGAATCTTCGATTGATAAAATGAGCATTTGGATAACTTCCCATACAATTTGTGCTCTCACAGACATTGCAACACCAAGCGCAAGTGCTCGTCATGATCCCCCATCATCCGAGAGTAAATAAAAATATCGTCAATGAATACTTGGATGAACTTTTCCAAGTACTCGCAGAGCACCCCATTGATCAAACTCATAAATACCCCTAGGGCGTTTGTTAGTCCAAACGATAAAACAGTAAATTCGTAATTTCCAAATCTCATCTTAAAGGAAGTCATAGGGACATCATCCTCCTTGATCCATAACTGGTGATATCCTGATCACAAGTCGATCTTTGAGAACACTTCCACGCCCTTCATTTGATAGAACAGATCATCAATCCTTGGCAACGAATATTGATTGTTGATCGTGGCCTTGTTCAATTGATGGTAGTCAATGTAGAGCCTTCATGACCCATCCTTCTTTCGTATGAAAATAACAAGAGCACACCACAGTGACACACTAGGACGTATTAGTCCCAGGTCTAGCAACTCTTTTAGTTTCATTTTCAACTCTTGTAACTTCGAGGTCGACATCGAATAAGGCATCCTTGCTGTCGGTTCATTCCCTAGTTTTAGGTCTATGGTAAACTCCAATTCGCTCTCCGACGACATCCTAGGTAACTCCTATGGAAATACGTCCGCAAACTCTTTCACCACTAGAAAGTGTTCTATACCTTCCGCTACTCCCTTCTCATTTAATGCAATGATCGCATAAAGCTTGCACCCCTTGCACATACTCTTCTGTAGTTGTAAGGAAGAGATGAAACTCAGGGAAACTCTCTGGTTCCCTACTACAATCACATGTCTCTGTCCCTCCTCATTGACCAAGCTCAACCATTTCATCTTACAGTTGAGTATCGCCTCATGCGATTCCAACCAGTCCATACCAATCATGATTTCATAAGATCCTAAGATCGTGATGTACAGGTTGGCCCTGGTGAAAAACTCCCCCAGGTTAAGAATACATCCCAAAATATTTCCTCCAACATTTTGTTTGGCTCCCAAAGCCATCTCCATGAAGCTAAACTCATCATGTTCGACTACCTTTACCTTAATCCTTTTTAGTTCTGCACCATAAATGAAACTCTCGGTAGCACCAGGATCTATCAAAATACTAAGGGTCTGGTCAGTGACGGTACCTTTCATCTCGAGCACAGTTGACTGGTGCTCTACCTTGTAGTTATTCACCACTACATGAATCCTATGGGCCTTGCCCGTATCTCCCATGGTAGTGGGTTCAGATGATCCAGACACTCTGGTCCTCTCCACAGGGAAATCACGCTGGTAGTTTGGCTCCCCACACATCCAACATCCCTTCTTCGACCTAGTAGTCCTAGTACCCGAAGTAGAAGATGATGGCCCACCGGCCTGGAACCTTGGTTTGTTCTGTTGAACAATCCTAAACTGTTGTTGTTGTGGGTGACGTTATTGNCTTAAGTTTCTCAGTGTTAAGTGGCAGAGCATACCAGAGCAGCTCCATAAAATGGGCGTCATACTCAGGCACCGTATGACCGCCCTATCATAAGGCGTTGAACTCATTGAGTTGATGCTCAATGAATTCCTCTGAAAGGTACCTCTCTCAGAACTGTTCCTCGAAAAGTTCCCATGACACATCTTCAACAGCCATATTTAGCTACGGTAGGAGCATCTTCCACCATATGAGAGCGCTCCCCTTCAGTTGAAATACCACCATGCAGACCTTCATGTTGGAGGTATAATCGCAAAGTGCAAAGCACATCGCCATGTTCTCCAACCATGCCTCGGAGGCTGCATCGTCCGGGGCACCAAAGAACTTGGGAAATTTGACCTTCTCGAGTTCATGGTGAATGCTACCAGTACCAACTGGAGTGCGTGGTGGAACCTTAGTTGGTGTTGGCACCCTGGCCTCATCTATGTCCAAATGGTTGATCAGTACCCTGGACATGCACTGAAAAGATCTCATCATTTCGACTACATCACCAACTGCTATCTTCTCCTATTCGAGAACCTTCTCGTCTCCCTAGGCATTAGACCCCTCAGGCATGGATGCTACTGGAGGTGTCACGCCTCCTCCCCTAGCACCCATCGTTTTCCTCCGTGACAACCTCTAACCATGATTACCTGCACACACACAAGTCAACTCGATTAGCAACAATATATCAAATGATCAATGAAAGCCATAGTGATCCCAGGTCGCGGGTTGAATCTGCTCTGATACCATATGTAATGAACCTCTCGTTTTGTCACGACATCGGGCCTCACATAACAAGTGCAATTTTTTATTTTTATTTTGTCTGTGTAGGAAGGTAAACATGACATTATACTCAACAATGCAATCACAACGATGTACACCACGTAAGTAACTCACATAACAACAACATGATGACCTAACAAGAATAATAATGACTACCTGCCTGTTTTACCTTGCAATGGTTAGGACCTCCAGGACACATAAGAAATGCTCAAGCCCAAGTTCCCATCGATTTTGACCATTTAAGATCTCAAGGATGGCTATTGTTCTGAGGAACAAGGAGGTCTCTACATCCCACCCGACACAAGAAGACAAAACCTACTAAGATAACAACAATCTTCCTAACAACCAATAATTAAGTACACAAGTAATTAGAACCCTTACAGTGAGCAACCAAGCACATTAAATGTTTACAAGCTAAGTACAAAAGTTATTTAAAAGGAACCAAAACATCCTCAACGGGAAGCGCAAGCTAAAAACAACTTCGCCAAACCCCGATCAATAGCCGAGTCAAGCTAGTCAGTAATTATAGTCTATTTTAATCATCTAATACGAGCCCAACTTAGTATGTCTAAAATGCAAAATATCATTAAGGTACAATCTAAATTAGCCTTAAACAAATTCATTTGCACAATTCTAAAATTACAAGTGACAACAGAGTACCATCTAATTCAACATTTAAAGAACATTACTAAGCAAGTCTAAATATTCGATTGGATTAATAATTAAAAATATAATTAATCATTAATTAAAATCTAACTAGTCTGTCTAATTTATAAACTAGCCATTCATTATAAACTTGCAATATTTTTAATTAGAAATGAATGAAGCATGTACCCAACACCACATAAAGATGACAAGGCAGGTTATAAAAGTTAAGAAATTGTACTTCGCTTAAAAAACATTACATTTTATATAGTATCCAAAAAACAATAAAAATCCCTCTTTTTCCCCTTTTTAACTCAACCTATATTAATTTAGAAATATAATTTTATATCATTTAAAAGATAAAGGTAAGTGTTGCTTGGACCAAACTATTCATAACAAGAATTATAAAACCACCTTTCCTTTGTCAGCAGATGATAAATTCAATTCCTCAACTTATTGGTGCATGAATATTATTAGCAGCTGAACCGTTATGCCAAGTAAAGGCATCTAAATCAACATTAAATAAACATTTCTAAGCAAGTCTGAACTTGACTGGATTAATAATTAAAGATAACATTGGAATAATTAATAATTAACCAAATTGTGGCATTTAGAAATATGTTACCCCGCAGTCAATAATGCATGGATATCTAATCGTTGTTGTGAACCTGACAGGCTTAGTGTTGTCCATGGCTGGGAAAAAGAGGTGACTCGCAGCCCCAGGTAATTCGCTAACGAAGATAGGGTAAGTTATTGTGGAAAAAAAAAATAGCATCTAACTGAGAATTCAACCAGAACTAGGAGAATATTTAATGGCATACCCTAATTGTATTAATGAGCTTCTGATGTCCTGGTAGTTTGGCAGCCGGGGCCATAATGGTTGTCATTTCATAAACATTTGGGACAAAATTTGCATGAAACACCTTGATTCTGACCTTAGCTTTTTGAATAAACAAATTTCACAATGATTTGGTCTTAATTTCTGTTTGTTTTCAAATTTCTCCTTCGTGTGTAACATCTTGGTAATTTCAAATTAAGAATGACAAGGCCAGAAGGTATCTACACACCATGTAGAAAAGAGTCCAATTCCATTTTCTCAAAAGTTTTTGAATTCTACCCCTGACACTTGATCTTCTTAAACAATTTCTTGCACTTGAACCAAAGGATAGACTAACAGTTGAGGAGGTGAGAAACCATTCGATGCTCTATATGGACATCCAAAACATTGTTTCCATCCATGTTTACTTTTCATGGAACCGATCTTACTCTGGGTTTTACTGATATTGATAGCATTGATGCATCATAAGTATTTATATCTGACTTTTAAACCTTTGAGAAAGTGCAGGCGTTAGCTCATCCATATTTCAGAGGTTTAGTGAAAGTTGGCAATGAAATTCCAATGCGTCCTAAATCAAAACAAAGTTTGAGATTGTAAGGAAAGGCTAACCACGGAGAATCTGAGAGAGATAATCTATAGGGAGGTAAATCAACTATCAAGTGAACGTTCTTACTTGATATTTAAGTGTTAGGTTGTGTTTTTTTGGGTAACGCCCAAATTGGAAGTTATATTGTTGTCCATAGTTACAGAGAGATTTGTTGGAAACGGAATTACGAGCACATAGCTCCAAATTCATCCATACCAACATAAGGTTGAATTCACCCCACAATGTAACGTAACGCAGAGTTAAATATTCATATAGTAGAGTAAATTTATCCCTCCAATTAAAAAAAAATGCAAACAAAAAGTAAAAATGTAGTCTAGAATTTAATTGTTTCTCCAGCTACCGGATGCCAATATGAAATGCAAACAGGAATCCATGGGTTGCCCAATGCCAGAACACCATATAAAAAAAAATGCCGACATGAAGACAGTTTTTTTTTTCCAATGCCAAACTACCCACACCACACATCATTATATGTAAATTTTTCTATCTCTCAAAATAGTTACCACTAGAATGGTAATTAAACATATGTCTAGATTAAAAAAAATCATTGTTTACATATATAAATAGGTTGGGCCAAGAAACATCGAGTAATCAACTCCTTGACATCCCAAGCAAAATGTAAAATCGTTGTCTCAAGTTAGAATGCAGGTATCAGGTCAACCGCAGACAAAGGTAGGGGTGATCAATCAAGCACATAACTAAACCAACAAGGACACAAGGAAATCCATATGCAAGGGAACTTTTTCCTAGAAAGAACAAGTTGAACAATCGGCCAGGGACAATAACAGAGGTAGACGGAAAATGGGTTCATCCTTCGCTTCACCATCCTCACACAGAAAAGCAGGGCGTTGAGATCCATAGGTATTTTAATGCTAAGGCAACGACCGTAGATCAGGCTCCTGGCTGACTACTCAGGTGAGGACTAGTGAGCTATGGACAAAGGCTAAACAACCTCAGGATCACAATCAACACACAAGGTGGTCATGACATGCGGAAAACGAAGGCCATTGGAGTCAACAACCGTCGAGGCTAGGCTAAAGAAGGTTCTAGTCACCAATTTAAAAAAAAACATCTTACATTTCCATTAAATAAGCAGATCCAAGCATAAGTCCTAATGCATTCTACTCTACAAAATAAAAAGAGCGTACAGTTGTCTGA
>JASDQU010013947.1:113226-133376 GCA_032191745.1 Picea mariana | reverse complement strand
GAGATGGTCAAAGAAATGGACATAATTGCATTGCAAGAGGAGCCATCTCAAAAACAACGTGCTTCAAATGTATGTAATCATTGAATTTTTCTATTATGTACAAATAAATAATTTAACATTAAATATTAATTTTCAAATATTCTCTTACAAAAAAGAAAAGAAAATGGAACTCATTCTGCACATAAAAATGGATGACAAGGAAGAAAAGGGTTGATAGCAAAGTTTGTGAGTAATTGTTATTTCCTTATGACAACTTAAGTTTTTTTTCGTATATTTTAAGTTGTTTTACAACAACCATCCTTGAATGTCTTGAAACAGATGCTAACATACAAAGAAGAGCCATCAGAAAAATTGATTGACATTGGGTTAAATAAGGGTTGTGAGTACATGTTGGCATATCAAAACTTAATTGTGGAATTTGTAAGTATAATCTATGTTGTTTTACTTCCATCATTTTATAATTAATGAAACAAAATAATACTTTATAATAAATCTATGATTTATTATGGGGTATAAAACTTGCAAGAAATGAAATATGGATCTGGGCCAATATATTTGAATGTCAATGCAAGTTGCAATTGTAT
The DNA here is from genome assembly GCA_032191745.1 of Picea mariana. Classification (NCBI taxonomy): domain Eukaryota; kingdom Viridiplantae; phylum Streptophyta; class Pinopsida; order Pinales; family Pinaceae; genus Picea; species Picea mariana. Next base: position 132,792 of record JASDQU010013947.1, on the reverse strand, counting down.
TTTTTTGAAATAACTGTCCGTGAAAATCATAAATTTTTTTTTAATGTAATGGACATAGTGTCCCAATTGAAAGAAAAGGGATTAACGATAAGTGTCCCATTTTGTATGACAAAGACCCTCTTATTCATATACTAAAATATTTTTTAATTTATTCTATTGTGTTGTCCAATGTCGCTGTGAAACATTACATCGTTGATTAAATATATGGATGACTAAATATTATAATGAAGAGATGCAAAATATGATGATATAACAAATTAATCCAAACATCATATCCCAATTCACTAATCAAAATATAAATTATATGTAAAAATTTTAATAAATAATGGAATTAAAAAATAACAATAATTGCACTATCACAGTTCGATGTTTCTCGATGTATTTTAATTATTAATATCATCAGTGCATTTAATATTACAATGTATCAACATGTTTCATAAGAAATGCACACCGATGCTTTTATGTAATCAATTAACTCTGGTTTCAATATTTATTTAATACCACAAAATTACATTAAAAAATTAGCCTTCGGTGCATTTAGCGTATATGAAGCATCGGTGCTTTTGTGTTATTAATAAGCATCAGTGCTTTAGGATTATTAATAATCACTGTTGCGTTCGTGTTATTAATATGCACCAATGATTGTGTGTTATTGATAAGAACTGACACTTGTTTGTTACTAAAAATCATCGATGCTTTATATTTTTAATGCACCAGGATTTTTTTTCCAGGTAACACATCGGTGCATATTATTTAATACAACATCCATTCCTTCTTATTAATAAAACACTAGTGCATTCTAAGCATAAATCCATGGTGATTAATTATTTTTAACTCTTCTGATGCATTTTATTGTTAAAATCTCGGTGATTATAAGACAAACGCCCCGATGCTTAAATATTTTACTACCCCGGTGCTTGACGTTAAGTGTACAACACCAATGCAGTATGTGTATGTATGCATTAGTGCTTGTACCTCATAAAAATGCATCAATTTGTAAACATATTCTAACAACTCCAGCCGCCCATATTTTTTTAGTTATAATCAAGTTCCATTATAGTATCTGCAAAAACATCCGCTATAAAAAACAGAGGTTGTAGCGAAGGTTTTTTTGACAATTTTCTCCAATTTTGTAACACTAGAAACCTCTGCTATAACCTCTGCTAAATTGTATTTTCCTTGTAGTGATAGGAGAGACCCTATGACATTTTATCCCCCAAAGAGGGTTGAAGTATAAAATAGTAAGGGGGCTTTTGCTAGCACAACAATTGGAAACATATTGAGAAAAACCATGAATCTCTACAAGCAAACCTTAATACAATTACTAGTTATTAAAACAAAATATTTACCTCAATGGAGCACCAAAACTTTGCTTGGTAGGTCCCACTATATCCTAATTTTAGATCAAGTAGATGAATGTCCATATCCGGCTTAAGTATATAATTAGCTACATATTCAAGGCAAAAGTATGGACCTCATTCACATGACATAGTCCTTCCATAGAGGCAAGTGCAATACCACAAAGTAATTATACACAAGGTGTGCTAAAAATATCAAGCCAATTATTTCATTTCTTTTGTGTTTCTCTACCGTTAGGGAGAATCCATAGCCCTGAAAGAGTCACCTATTTATCACAATCATTTCTCTGTTGCTAACAAGCATCCATATCATCTATGGAGATACTTGCATGTCTCGCATGATATGAAATTCCTTTCCCAAGACTTTACCTTTAAAATTATTCTCTTTTTACTTTATTTCAGAGAGTGGTGGATAGGGGATTTTAGTTTTCCTTTAAAGGCATGTGGGATGATACTTGTTTATGATAGTTACTTAGATATTCTTTCTTTAAGATAAGCTACTTCCTTATGAATAATACATTGGATACTCCATAAGCTTATGGGTAAAACATTAATCATTAATTAAATGTGTGTGAGTGGAGCCTTGTAGGTAATTGATGATCTTTTCATAACTAGGCCTGAATTACTCATGGCTATTCCTTGTTCAAGGAATTTTCCACCATGAAGTTAGAGTCTTTAATGATAGATGAGGTTACAATAAAAGAAGTAGAATCAGTGCCTTATCCATTGGGTCATGAGGAGATTTCCATGATTCTAACCAACTGTGTGCCATATCATTGAAATAAGAAAAATGTTAACAACAAAGTGTTTATTTATAGAAGGAATCACTTAGTGCAATCTAAATGAGGTACTAGTTAATAAAATAAAACAACCCATAGTAAATCAAGAACATGAAATATTCAAATGAAAGAAACATAAATCAAGTGAAAATGAAGTGAAAAATCAAAATGACATAAACCAAATTATTTATGTACAAGTCAGTTGTTGTAGGGACAACTAACCTAAGTATGTTTTCATTATTTATCCATTGAAAGGAAGGAGGTATACTTCTCCTTTGAGATTATACATTCTATATGTGCCTAGGCAAAGCTTTTCCATCACCAAGTAAGGACCCAACCACAAGTGTTGGAGTTTTGAATGTTTCCCTTTGTATTCATTTGGCTTATCCCATTTAAGAACTAGATATCCCACTTGAAAGTCCTTGTCATCGACAAACTTCTTATTGAAACATATTTTGACAGTTTGTTGATGAACAACTAATTTATTCTTTTATTTCTTTCTCTCTTCTTTTATTTTAAGTAGTGTATAAAATCTTCTTTGGATAATTGGGAAATCATTCCCTTTTGAGGTATGGGATAGTTTAAGACAAGACAAGAAGATATTTGGGGAAAGGATGGCTTCTTTTCCATAAACTAGGAAGTAAGGGGATGTCCCTAGAGAGGCTTTGGGAGTCACTCTATCTACCTAGAAATAATTCGGTCATGCATTATGCCTGTTCCTCTAATGGTAAACTATGGCTTTCTTAAGGATACAAATCAAGTTTTTGTTGGTGGAATCAACCAAACCACTTCACTAGGGGTAATTGTTAGCTACATATCTTAAGATGATTTATTTTTCTAAATCAAACCCAGTTAATTTTAAGGAAGAAAAATATGTACCATTATAATAAACAAAATTAGTTGGCACTGCAAACCTAGTAATCAGATGTTTCTCCAGAAAAGTGATCACAACCTCTTTGTTTACCTTCATTAGAGGAACAACCTAAGTCCAACATGTGAAATAGTTAGTCATAGTCAATATATACCAATTCTTCTTTAAAGAATGAGGATTGATTTCTCCAATGATGTTCAATTCCCATTTCCCAAATGGTTCTTCAACAACGACAGGATGTAAAGGGATTCAAGTTTCTTCTCATGGCCAATTCACTTTTCAAAAATATTACATCTGTGAGCATACGTATGTGCATCCTTGAAAACCATTGGCCAGTAATAACCAACTCTCATGATCTTATGAGAGGTGTTTTATCTATCAAAATGTCCTCTTGTTGTTCCAACATGTAACTCCAAGAGAACTTTGTCAACATCTTATTTTTCTAGGCATCAGAGGAGTACACCATCATATTTGTTTTTGAATAGAATGTCATTGATAAGCTACTCTTGAGAATATATAAGCCTCAAGGATATCTTTTATTTGGAGTTTAAATGACTAAGATAGGTCCCTTGATGCAAATATTGCTTAAGATCATTATAACAGAAATCATTTTGTGCAGGTACATAGAGGAATTCCTAAATATAAAGTGATAACTCATTTTCCCATCCTTCTTCATGTGAGTCAGTTGGATCCATTACTTCAATTGCTAGCTTACAGAGACCCCGCACTATGATAATGGTGGCATATTTTAACTCAAGATCGTATTCCTAGAAGGAATTCATCTAGGTTCCTTTATGCTCTCTAATTTATTTTTCAGAACGAACAATTAACTCACAGCTAGGTGACGCACTATCACCTTGGTGTGATTCTTCATTATATAGGGCCTGAATTGTTTAATTGCCTTGTAAACAAAAAAAACATGTTTTTCAACTGCTATATAGTTCAAATCGACCCCTTATAAACCAATGCTGATATAATAAATTGGGTTTTCATTCCCTTGCTTGTATTAATATACAACTCCAAATCATGCATCGCGTAGTTCTCCTCATGCCTTCTCAGTTTCCTCAAGATGTAAGCGATCATGCATCCGTCTTGCATCAAGACTTCGCCTAAGCCTTCCTTGGATGCGTCAGTGCATACCAAGAAGTCCGCGTCCATGTCAGGGACCTTTAGTATCGGTGTTGTTGTCAACAAATCCTTGAGCCTTCGAAATGCTTCTGCGCATTTCTCGGTCCAAAAAAACTTCTTGTTTTTCTTCTGCAATTTCGTGATTGGATTTTCTATCTTCGAAAACCTCTCGATGAACCGTCAATAGTATCCTGCTAAAACCATGAAGCTACACACTTCTGAAACATTCGTCGGCACAGGCCATTCCATGATAGCCTCGAACTTTGCTAGATCCATGGCGATACCTTCGCCGGAGATGACATGCCCTAAGTAGTGAATCTTTGATTGATAAAATGAGCATTTGGACAACTTCCCATACAATTTGTGCTCTTGTAGACACGGTAGTACCAAGTGTAAGTGCTCGTCATGCTCCTTCATCATCTGAGAGTAAATCAAAATATCATCAATGAATACTTGGACGAACTTGTCCAAGTACTCGTGGAACACCCCGTTCATCAAACTCATAAATACCCCTGGGGCATTTGTCAGTCCAAATGGTAAAACAGTAAACTTGTAATGTCCAAACCTCATCTTAAAGGAGGTCTTAGGGACGTCATATTCCTTAATCCATAACTGGTGGCATCCTGATTACAAGTCGATCTTTGAGAACACTGTCGTGCCCTTCATTTGATCAAATAGATCATCAATCCTCAGAAACAGATACTGATTATTGATCGTGGCCTTGTTCAATTGACGGTATTCAATGCAGAGCCTCCACGACCCATCCTTCTTTTGTATGAAAATAACTGGTGCACCCCATGGTGACACACTTGGACGTATCAGTCCCAAGTCCAACAATTCTTTCGGTTGCATTCTCAATTCCTGTAACTCCGCGGTTGACATCCGATAAGGCGTTCTAGCTATTGGTTTAGTTCCTAGTTTTAGGTCTATAGTAAACTCCAATTCCTTCTCTAGCGGCATCCTAGGTAACTCCTCTGGAAATACGTCCACAAACTCTCTCACCACCAAAAGGTGTTCTAAACCTTCCGCTATTCCCTTCTCGTTTAATGCAAGGACCGCATAAAGCTTGTACCCCTTGCGCATGCCTTTCCATAGATGTAAGGAAGAGATGAACCTCAGGGAGACTCCCTGGTTCCATCCTACAATCACACATCTTTGTCCCTCATCATCGAGCAAGCTCAACCATTTTGTCTTACAGTTGAGTATCACCTCATGTGATTCCAACCAGTCCATACCAATCATGACGTCATAAGATCCTAAGATCGTGACGTACAGGTTGGCCCTAGTGACAAACTCTCCCATGTTAAGGATACATCCCGTAACCTTTTCTCCAACCTTTTGTTTGGCTCTCGAAGCCATCTCTACAAAGATAAACTCATCATGTTCTACTACCTTTACCTTAATCCTTTTTAGCGCTGCACCAGAAATGAAACTCTCGGTAGCACTGGGATCTATTAAAATACTAAGGGTATGATCAGCGATGGTACCTGTCGCCTCGAGCATAGTCGACTAGTGCTCTACCTGGCGGTTATTCACCGCTGCATGAATCCGATGGGCCTTGCCCATATCTCCCACGGTAGTGGGTCTGGCTGATTGAGATGCTCTAGTCCTCTCCACCAGGCAATCGTGCCAGTAGTGTGGCTCCCCACACATCTAACACCCCTTCTTTGGCCCAGTAGTCTTGGTACCCGAAGTATAAGATGATGGCCCACCGGCCTGGAATCCTGGTCTGTTTTGCTGAACAGGCCTAAACTGCTGCTGCTACGGTCGGCATTGCTGCTGAAGCTGTGGTCCTCGATAAGGTGTCTACTATTGAGGCATTAGTCGTTAAGGTGTAGTGAAAGTGGATCCCCTCTGGAAGCCATGATATCCTGGCGTATGTCTGGTTGGCGTCTGATGCTACTTTTCTATAGATGACACCTGCCCTGCTGGTCTCACTGGAGTCCTGGTCTGACCCCTGCTGATAAGCTCCTCCTCTGCTATGAGGGCCTTCTGGATGACATCATGCAAGGTTTGAGGCATCAAAATCCTAACCTTTGCATGTATGCTGTCGTTAATGCCGAACACGAACCTGTTGACCTTAAGTTTCTCAATGTTAAGGTGCGGGGCATATCGGAGCAGCTCCATAAAATGGGCCTCGTACTTGGGCATCGTACGACCACCTTGTCATAAGGAATTGAACTCATTGCGCTGACACTCAATGAATTCCTCTGAAAGGTACCTCTCTTGGAACCATTCCTCGAACAGTTCCCATGACACATCTTTGATGACCATGTTTAGCTACGGTAGGAGCGTCTTCCACCATAGAAGAATGCTCCCTTTCAGTTGAAATATCGCCATGAGGACCTTCATGTTGGAGGTATAGTCGCGAAGTGAAAATCACATTGCCATGTTCTCTAACCATGCCTCGGCGGCTGCGCCATCAGGGGCACCAAAGAACTCGAGAAATTTGACCTTCTCGAGTTCACGGTGAATGCTACCAGTACCGACCGGAGCACATGGTGGAACCTTAGTGGGTGTCGGTGCCCTGGCCTCATCTCTATCCAAACGGCTGATCAGTGCCTCAGACATGCGCTGAAAAGATCTCATCATTCTAACCACATCACCAACTGCTATCTGCTCCTATCCGACAACCTTCTCGTCTCTCTGGGGGTTAGATCCCTCAGGCGTGGATGCTACTAGAGGCATCACGCCTCCTCTCCTAGAACCCCATCGTGTACCTCCACGGCGTCCTCTAACCATGATTACCTGCACAAATACAAGTCAACTCAATTAGCAACATTATAATCAAATCATATCAACGAAAGTCGTAGCGATCCCAAGTCGCGGGTTGAACCCTGCTCTGATACCATATGTCATCTCCTCCCTACTATTAATATCGACACGCAGTAGATAGATATAATGAGTTGGTAAATTTTTTTTTTTTTTTTTTTAAACAAGTTGAGCAGTCAACTTGCATCTAACTTCTACAAATAAAAGACCTAATTAGAGTCTTAGCGTAAAGGATCCTAACCTACATTGGTTAAGCATTTATTATAAAAACAAAGTACCCAAAAAAAATGGAATCCACCTTACCATATCTGCAAAATAGTCTAACACATCTATACTTAATTATATTGAAACAAAAGAGATACATTACAAGAAAACGAGATCTATGCCCACCTATATATACATAAATATTCTTGCGACTCAAATTCGTTAAAATGAACATAGGGTATGCTATTATTGATATCATTTGCATCGTAATTGCAAGATATTTTCCAACTTAACAAGTTACTAAAATTCAACTATGTATTTAACACACCAAACATAGATTCATGGATCATAAATAAAGGCAAGACAAAATAAGTATTTTCATAACTAGTTCTATTACTATATAACAATAACACTATCAATATATTTTTAATATCTCTCACCACTCTAACTATCTATTAACCAAGTTTTTAACTAACATTTTCCATGTCACTACATTCATTATTATTCTATTAACTAACTTCTTATCTATCCATACTTATAAAGTAATATTTTAATTTAAACAAAGCCTTTACCATACCACCACTTTATTTCATTCTAAATATGTGCCTCCTTATCAATCCAATTACATAAACAGATCAAGTTGATCATCATTTCCAATCCAACACTTAATTACTAATCCAAAAAAACTTTTGTTACTCCTAACATATGAAATGATAGAAATCAATTTATTATTTTAAAACTAAATGAATCCCCAATGCAACTTTTATTTAAAACCAAAACTAAAGGAATTTCGTAGTGAGGTCTTGACATTTAAGGGATGGAAGTATTTTAAACCCTTTTATTTCATTTTTCTCATTTTTCAAACCATACCAAAAGTTACTTAGGGGTTGCGTGGACAAGTGGAGGTCAAGGTCGAATCATTAGCTCATGAGCCTACTCCTCTGAAGGTAAATTGACAAGTCTGGAGATCTCACGAAGAGGTAAACAACAGGATATCAATTAACATCACTCTCATCAATGCACAACATGGTCACGGTTAGCTGTTACACAATAATAAGACATTAACCCTCTCTCTCTGTCGGGAGTTGGAACAACCGCAGAAGGTCACCTCCATCCTCAAGGAAAATTTAAGGCCAGTAAATTTGTGAGATGTATAGTTGTGGGATGGATTCTCTACTGTTCACAACTTCATTAATTATTTTAATAGAAAAATGTTTGCAACACCGCAACAGTTACAATGCATGCATAAAATCCATTGTCTTCCATGACATCATGGGCTAACAAACTATCGCTGACTAGCAATTATACCCTGTCTACATAATAAACTTGTTGTCTGCTAAACATACCACTGCTGTCCATTAAAATCACCATTCATTAATGCGGATACAACCGCATCCCATTCCGTTCTGAGGTCGCTATTAACTGTGATTCACTGTCGGTAAAGTAAGAGATAAAGCTGGCTATAATTTAAACAACAACTATCTATAAATTACTAAAATTGTTGGGTAAGTAATTCAAAATTTAGCTATCTTCTGCTAAGTTGTTTCCTATCAGTGAATTCCCTATCTAGCATTAAAGGAGACGTTGTCTTAGCATTTTAAAGGAAAGCGCGGTCTAAATATAAGCGGACTAAAAATCACAGGACCCCTGATGTAGAGAATAAAACAAGTTTCATTGTTATTATGTGTATCGTTGAGTTAAAACCATGCTGTCAACATAATTTAAAACTCAGGCATAGTATTGAGGCGCTGTACAAAATTCAATTGCTGTAATAACTATCACTAGTAACTTATCACCACAATGAATTATCACTGAGTGTTTTCATAAATTGATCGTTGAGCTTAAAAACTAAATTGTCAAAGGTTAACTGTGGATGTTACCAAAACAATGAGTTTATCATAAAATTCATTGTCAATAAAATGTAAATTCGCAGGTAAGAAAAAGGCTAAATTGGCAGCCAAAAGATGGGTAAATAAAACTGTCTGAGGATTCAAATGTAGGTACGAACAGTTTAAAGAAAAAACACATCGTTGTCTTCAATGGGTAACTCGCTATAAATGAATTTAATCACAATCACAATAGGTTAAATGATACGTTGTACTCAAGTGGGCAATGCTAAGATTTTTTTTTACATTCAAGAGTTGGAAATTTTCATGAAAATCGCAGAGAGTAAATTATCCTTTGAAGGTGCAGAGGTGAAATAAAAATGCAAAAGGTATTAAGATGATCGCAGTGAAAATAAACAAAATGAGGAAGTAATCAATCGAAAGAAGGCACAACTCAACAATCAACTAGGAACAACCAACAAGGTAGATGGTTGATAGGTCCATCCTTCACTTATCATCCTTGCACAGAAAAGCAGGGCATTGAGATCCATAGGTATTTTAACACTAAGGTGATGACCGTAGATCAGGCTCCTGGCTGATTGATCAGGCGAGGACTGGTGAGCTAGGGATGAAGGCTAAACAACCATGAAGGTCATAATCAAACACAGCAAGGTGGTCAAGACATGTGGGAAAACGAAGGCCATGGGAGTCAACAACCATCGAGCTAGGATAAGAAAAGTTTCAGTCATCAATTAAAAAAAAATCAGTTTACTTCTCCATTAAATAAGCAGATCCAAGCATAATTCCTAATACAATCTACCATACAAAAATGAAGAGAGCGTACCATTGCCTGATCGCCCGCTCTGAATGACATCCTGCGCGCTCCATGAAACTCCCGCTTTCTGACCGATGAGACTTCACTAGTAACTCCCAACCAATGCTAGGGGTACTCTTCTTCTCCCTTAGCCCCCTAAGCTACAAAGGGGCCACACACACACTATCTAGAGATTTTGACTAGCTCCCAGCTCGCCTCACAAGGCCGAGCTACCACTCCTCACCGAGATGGGTATCCCAACTCCCACAAGTGAAGTCAGAACAGTAGATAATTCTACAGCGTAACGTTATGCAAACAGAAGAGCCCCAACCTCCATCACCTCCCTTCATTATATAGAGTTTTGTGGTTCCTTACTTTCCAAAAATCTCGTTTAGTTAAGTTTTTACAATTAAATTCCTAAAAATTCCTCCCCGTACAAGTGTCACCCATCCCCTTCATTCCTCCATAATTTAATTTCTTTAATTAATTAATTATCTTTATTTCCCTCACCTACCTAGAGTTACTCCTAGAATCTCTCCTAGGTGTCCCCAAATTCTCTTACAGATTTTAATGACTTTCCCCATTATCAAATTGCTAGTTCAGTTTTAAATTAGAAAGTTCTTAATGGTAGATACCTTACTAAGTTTGACTTTCTGCTTTTTCCCTTGGGTTTCCCTTTTCTTCTTATGTTTCCCTCTTTTCCTAGTTTCCTAAATATTTTAGATTTCCCTCTTTCCCCTTTTCATTTAGAACTAAAAAAGGCAGGTGTGGAAATTAACCCTTTTCCCTTTTCTCTTTTAATTAATATATTTTAAATTATCAAAAAATAATAGAACAGTTAATTCCCTTTTAAAATTTTATTCCAACAATTTTTTTTATGAATAAATTAAATTTCTTACTCCCTTCATGTTACAAGATTTGACGAAGATCATACTCTTTATTTAATTTTTTTTTAATTTTATTTTATAGAATTTTTATTTTTTTATTTTTTAAATAGGTAAAATTTTACCACTAGCATAATTTAGACCTAGACCTTAATTTTCGTGATGGGCGACATTTTATTAGGGAAATTGTTTTTAAAAATTATTATCACATTGTTCATCCTAAGGCCGTCTAGGTTCATTCATCTATCATCAACAACGCGACATGCCCTTCAGGACGCACTAGGTGCTCCAAGGGTGCCACTCACCATAATTTGTTTCCCTTGCGCAACGTGCCCTTCAGGACGCACTACGTGCTCCAAGGGTGCCACTCACCTCTTGACTGACTTGGTAGACATAAAAAACCCCCGGAGTCAATACTCCACTAGGTGAACTTGTGGGAGACTAAGGGCCTCTAAGGAATAAGGCCCTCGTCTTATTGCGCGTCCCTTAGAATCATTGTGAGCGACTGTCGCAGTCTTCCCTCAAGGCATCGTGGGTCCTCTCTAACTAGGTAAATGTTAACCTACAGTTCGAGCAACGATAGGAGTGCTAGTAGGCTATGGCAGGGTTGTTGTCCACACCTCTCCCTCAACACCTCTGGTAGTCGTGCGTGACCCCTTTACTCCACATGTGAGTCTAGTCGGCAAGATATCGTCAGCCTGCATCATCAACAAATCATGTCAGAATATATCCATATCATATCATCTAATCATATGCACTAATATCACAGTAAAACAATCAAACCCCAATGGTACACTCCCTGACTTGATCCAGAGTCCAAGGGGTTCCATCGATGCCTCTGCATCCTCGAGGTCCAAAATCCTGCACACTCAGTAAAACCGAGTCAATAACACATGTCTATGTCAATGCAGTAAAAGAACATGTCATCGACCCATAATGCCTCATAATCAAAATAAAATGTTTTAATAGCATAAAAATCCAGATCACTTGCGAGCAAGTGTCCTCAAAGAATAAGTTTGCTCAGAGCACCAGAGTGGGATGCTACGGATTTGTGGGTCATATGTCCAGGAAAAAACATTTATGTACATTGTGAATAATTGGACAAAGGTGTATTTTTATGATTCTTTGAAACATGTTCCTAAATTGATAAATTTTGGATTCTTTAGAGTTCCCAAATTAATCAGTGTTTGCATCATAGTAGAGTTGTTTTTTTTCACATTGTTAGTTGTATTGAATTTTGAATGTAAGTCAAATAATTTTTCTAAGCTCAACACTTCCTTTGGAACGAGATTCCCTTTGAGTTTATCCATTCCATTTATGCACTGTTGGATGACCTCTTCATGTGCTTCATCACCAGTGACAACATCTTTGAAATTACCAACAATGGTGATAAATTTAGTTATTTGTGAGTAATCGTTAAGCATTCTCTAGTTTGTGATGTTCCCTTGTAAAGATGGCGTGAAACGTAATTCAACAAAAAATCCATTATCCAATGGAGTAAATCATGATGTTATGTTAGCTAGGGTGTTTGTAGCAACATTCTATGAATGAGGAATGGAAGTGATACAGAATGCATCAAAATTAATCAATCAATAACCATGCCTCTTGTTGGTAACTTTTGAGATGAGGGGATATATAGTGTATAGAATTTTGTACCTGTCTAACAATAATTTCTAAATCACCAAAAAAATTTAAGCATTTTATCTTGAGGTCAACGGATTTTTTCAAACCTTGGACCAAGGATTCATATTCTGTTGTGTCGTTGATGCACTCGAATTCCAAATGGTAGGAAATCAAATTTTTCCACTTCAACGGATCTATCAGAATACATTCTATGAATAAGTATGTGGAAGAAATGAATGTGGAAAAGTGGAGGCTATAGAATGTGGAAGAGTGATATGTCAAGGAATTTGGGATGTGGAAGAATGGGAACATAGAGGAATGAGAAATGTGGAATGCGGAAGAAAAAGAATGTGGATAAATGTGAAAAATGATGAGATATAAATGATGAAAGTTGGCCAAAATTATAAGAATATAAAACTCCCTTTTGAACCATACCACAAAATTTGTTTCCATGGGTTCTTAGATAGAATTGGGGATATCTCGGGCATAAGATATATATTTTTTTCATTATTTAATATGTTAGACAAAGATTACATAGAGGGATTTAAAATTAGTGGATGTACATATCAATGTTATTATTTCTCAACAACCATTTCCTTATTTATAAGATGATGCATTACTCCAAATGATTTTGCATAAATAAGGAGAACTGCAATGTTGGAGCCTAGTTCCAAATCTTTAAGGAAAATGCTTTCTAGTTTTTCATTCAACGTATGAGTATTAATTGACACTCTTTGGATTTCAAAGTTTGGTTCTTAGTTTGTAGAAAGCAAGGTTTATGTGAAGGTGAACAGGGAAATTATCATAGTTTGTAGGAAAACATGATTAAATGGTTTATGGTTTTGTAGCCCATGGTATGAAATTTCAAATGATAGTTCACTCTTACTACATAGGAAAATGGAATTGGGATTAATGCAAGGGATTTGACAACATAGATTATGAGAGAAATAAAATGTGTCAACAACTTTTACACGTATTTCTACATATACAACCAAATAAATGTCTACAAATATGTTTGAATAAGAGAAAATTGTAATGCCTCTTTTAATGAATTTATTGAGTCTTGTTTATATATGAAATAAACATATAATATAATAATATTAACAAACAATGATAATTATAGATAAAAATATTAATACATAATAAAAAATAATAATAGTTAGTAATAGCAATAGCAACAGTAGCAATAATAATAATAACAACAATGATAATACTAATCTTTTAATTGAGGCTTGGTGGATCAATGAAGCTTATGGTATTTCCATTCCCCAAGTGATCCAATCTCCCAATGAGATGCTTTCCCTTTGTTCCATGGTAATGTTATATATTATATATAATTCATATTATAACCATTATGATCATGAATGCATTAATCCTCCTAATCAGTATGACCCTTGATATAATGACCCCCTAAGCATTCTAACCCCAAAACCACTATATCTTATCCCTTGTAACCCTTGAATAATGTACCCCCCGCCCCTTATGATCTCTCACGCATTCACCCTATGACATTATACCACTTAACCTTTATGACCCCTAGCATAATCACCCATTAAACCTTATAACCCTTCACATAATCACCCCTTTAACACATTATGACTCCTCATGCACTACCCACCAAATACAACCCTGAACAACTATTGACCATGATTGATCAAATTGACCGCATTGACCAAATTTACCAACTAACTCTTAATATTCTAATTTACTAACTTGCTAACTCACTAACCCATATTGACATATTTTGAATAATAGTGACTAACATTCAACAAAAGTTGAATCGTAATTCAACTAAAACCAATGCTCATTAACCATGGATCATGCTAAATCATTTTTTACCATATTGACCATGGTTGAGCATCTTTACTACATTTACCACATTGGCCATATTTCACTCTAATAATCACATTAATCTACTAACTTTGAATCTATTAATATAAAAATCTCCTTTTTCAATAATCCTTTTAACCCAATAGCTATCATTGACCTTTATTAACCATGGTTGACCCACAAACCATTAAGACTCCTAACTAAATAACCCCATTACTTCCTAACACCCATCCCCCTAACACATTAACACCTTGTTCAACTAACACCCTAACCCACTAATTACTGAATACATGACCATCAAACCCTATGGCCCTTGATATAATCACCTTGTAACATGTTATGACTTTGAATAAATTGACATCCCCAATATAATATAACCCCTAATAACCATGAACTTAGATGCATTGATGCAGACCCCCCTCCTCTCCTAAGGGTTCCACGACCTCTTGGTCAAGGATCTTAATCACTTGAGTTGGGTCAGCTCTTTTGGACCTTAAATAGCCCTAAGACAAATTTCACAGGCCCCCTTTTCCTCCTTGGGCACAGGTCTTGTGGAACCTGTGGGCCCCTTCCTTAGCACTTTTTAAAATATTAAAATTTTGGGCGCTAGCTCCTTTCTGCTAGACCCTCTCCCCAAGTGACCTTTGGCTATGACCCAGGGCATAACCTCATGGGCACTTCAGACTTTAGATCTCGGTTGATTTAGTAGAAACCACAACACTATTCCTTGAATCGTTGAACTATGAAATCTCTCGGATAGATCTATGGTCCTCATTACTTCCTCAACCAATGGTTGTGATCCATTCAGGCTTCGACCTCCAGGGATTTTGAATGCCTCAACCCTCCTTATCCCCGAAGTATTTCGTACTTGGAACCTTAGATCAAGCACCACATGTCCACCCAAATCAATGCTCAAGTCCACTTTGGGACCTCGACATTTGAGAGCTTCAGACGTTCCTATATCCTTTTCTCATGGAGTATCAACCCTCCACAATAAATCTCCACGATCCACGTGTCCTGTCCAAGTGGGCAGCTAAGATGGATTTCAACACCTTGGCCTTCGGGCATTTTCAGATGTTTTATCCCTGGTTCCTTACGAAGGGATATTCCTCTGAAACTCGTGGATCTTTGCCACATGCCCTCTCTGGATCCAATGGTCCAGATCCACTCTGCTCTCGTGACTTCGCGAATATTGCACCTTGCTTCGCACAAGTTCTTCCAGAGCTCTTCCCTCCTGAACTAGCTTATTTGCTACCATGTATCCCCTTCACATCTAACAACTAGTATCACTCCGTGACTTTAGACTTCAACGATCCCACTCCTCAATACTTCAAACACTCCGAACCAGGAAATGATGAAATGCTTCACGACTAACTTCCATGCAATTTTTCTAGATCTAATGGTATGGATTGACTTCGATTCCTCCTGAAGGGATCTTTGCCGATAACTCGTTAAACATTTAGAGCTTCTCTCTCTTTGAATATTTATTCCCGCTATCTCTCTTGAGATTTATTTCTTGAACCCTTTGACTCCTTAGAGGTATAATTCAACAGTTAGTTGATTTTTGGATTTGTGCACTCCTTGAAATAGATCTTCGCGTTGTTTCACGAGAAAACCCAAGCTATTTCTCCTAATTTTTTCAAGTCAAAGAATCTGTATGTGCAATCCTTGAGTTTGATATGCACACTTTGCATATGAAATTTCATACTATCTCTTCTAATCTTTGAGTCAAAATACTTTGTTAAACACACTCCTTACGTACAGTATGCACTCCTTTCATAAGCTCAAGGAAGAGAAACAATTGAAACGTATTCACCCCTTCACGAATTTATTCATTCATAGAAAAACTTATGTATTCATGAAAAATCATAATAGAGAACTGTAAACATTAGAAACACCATGCATTAGATCAATTTTCCTCTATTATATTCATTCAAATGTAAATGGCTATAGCTATGATAAAACAGTAACTAAAAATTCAACAACAACTAAATCACAACAATCTCCTACTAATTTGCAATAGACTCATTTGGGTATACAACACCTCTATTTATCCTAGAGGGTGCCTAGGGTTCCCTCTAACTACTCGTCTTCTTGAAGAAGAGAATATTCCAAAAAAAAACTAACTACCCCTTAAGTTCCATTACATTAAAGTTTGAGAGTGAACCTCCCAGATCTCACTGATCGTGTTTGCTTCCAAGCCGTTTTTATCTTCTTCTAATTATTCATTCAAAAATATTGAAAGGAAACACAAGCGTTTAAGATTCCAAAATAATTCAAAAGGCGAGTTATGGCGCTGAGTTGTCTCTCCACGTGTGCTTTGCTGACGATGCTCCTGCACCATACTCCTCTGGGAAAAAATTCTTGGACTCCTATTCATGAGCTCCTGCATTATCTTTCCATGCCTCTAAACATCTTCTTTGCTTAACCAACTAGAATCCTCTATGGGGTGTCCCCTCCACTTTACCAGATACTCATAGTATGTTTTCCTTATGGTATTCTTGCCAACTCTTTGATCAATGATCTTCTGCATCTGTGGATTTTCTTCTAGAGGCATTTTCTTTTCCCATTGAATCTCTTTCTGATATTTTGTTTCTCCTGCTTCATATTCCCTATAAGGATACAAGTCCAATATATTGAATATGGGTTATATGCCCACATCATCTGGCAGCTTAATCTCATAGGCATTTGCATCAAACTTCCTTAAGATCTTACATGGCCCTATCTTCTTCATCTTCAACTTGTTATATGTTTCCCTTGGGAACCTTTCTTTCTCGAGATGTGCCAGAACCTGATCTCCTACTTCAAATTGAAGCTCTCCGCGATGTTGATCAACTTTGTGCTTGTACTCTTGGCTAGATCTCTTTAACTGCTCTCTAACCTGGATATGGAGCTTCTGCATTTCTGCAGCAAAATATTTTGCTCCAGTACTTCTGAACTCACTCTATTCTAAGTCTCTCAACTCAGATAGCATTCCATATAGTATTTGGAATGGGCTCTTTCCAGTGCTTCTGTTTGGTGAGTCATTGTATGAAAATTCTGCTTGTGGTAGAATCTGATCCCATAGACTATGATGCTTAGTGACCAGACTCCTCAATAAGTTTCCCAAAATTATGTTCACCACCTCAGTATGTCCATGTTTCTGAGGGTCATAAGCTGAGCTGAAGGACAAATTTGTCCCCAACTTCTTCCACAATGTTCTCCAGAAATGACCAACAAATTTGGTATCTCTGTCTGAGACATTTATTTTGGGTAATCCATGAAGTCGAACAACTTCCTTGAAAAATAAATTTGCAACATGTGTTCGATCACTAGTCTTCTGGCATGGGATAAAGTGTGCCATCTTTGAAAATCTATCCACCACCACAAATACAGAATCACATCCTCTTTTTGTTCTTGGTAGTCCCAATACAAAATCCACGCTCATCCCAAGGCCTATCTGGTATTGGCAATGGTTGATACAATCTAGTGTTATGTATTTTTCCTTTTGCATGTTGGTAGACTATACATTTGTTTACAAACATTGTCACTTCTATCCTCATACTTGGCCAATAATATGAACTGCTCAACTGTGCAAATGTTTTATCATGGCCAAAATGTCCAACAAATCCTCCACTATTCTTTTCCTTCAAAATGTTATCCCTCATTGAGAATTTTTGTATGCACAATCGATTTTCCTTGAACACCAATCCCTCTTGAATCATATACTCTGTTCACTGGATTTTGTCTCTTAGCACGGGATTTTCACATGCTTCGTATCCTTCTTTGAAATCTAGATCATCACTGTACATTTTTTTAAGGTGTTCAAACCCTAAGGTATTCAATTGAAACTCCCGCAGAATAAAACATCTCCTGCTTAATGCATCAACAACTTTGTTAGCATTTCCGAAAATATTCTTTATGACAAAAGTAAAATTCTGCATAAACCCAATCCACTTTGTATGTCTCTGAATCAATTTTTCCTGTCTGGTTATGAATTGTAAAGCCTGATTATCGCTATACAAAACAAACTCTTTTGGAATCAGGGAGTGCCTCCATTTCTTCAAGGCTTGAATTACCTCATAGAATTATTTATCATATGTGGAGTACTTTCTTTTGGTCTCATTCAACTTCTCACTGAAATATGCAACTGGTTTATTGTCCTGGCTCAAGACTGATCCAATTGCAAATCCACTTGCATCACATCTCACTTGAAATGTCTTTCCAAAATTTGGTAAGACCAGAAAAGATTGTTCTGTTATCTTCTCCTTCAATATATTGAACCTTCTCTCGGCCTCTTCTGTCCATTTCATATACTTGTGCCTCTTATTCGTCGTATCCAATATCGGTGCACAAATTCCACTGACATTTGTAATGAAATTCCTATAGAAACTTGTTAATCCATGGAAGCTTCTCACCTCAAATATAATCCTTGGTGATGGCCATTCTTTGATTTCTTTCACCTTCTCTGGATCCATATTCAATTCATTGAATAGATCACAAAACCCAGATAAATGAGTTATGTCTTCATAAAAGAGGACTTCTTCAGTTTTATCAATAATTTCTCCTGCTGCAGTCTCCTCATCACTAATGTTGGATGTCTCAAATTCTCCTCTTTAGTCTTTCTAAAGACCAATAAATCATCCATATATACAACCAAAAACTTACCAATAAAATCTTTATGTATTTCATTCATCAACCTCATAAATGTACTTGCAACATTTGTTAAGCCAAATGGCATAAAAAGCCACTCATACAACCCTTCATTTGTCTTAAAGGTTGTTTTCCACTCATCACCTTCTCTCATCCTTATATGGTGATATCCACTTTTCAAATCTATCTTAGAAAAGAAATTTTCTCCACTTAAACAATCCATTATGTCATCCATTCTTGGCAAAGGAAATCTATACTTGATGGTGATATTGTTTATGGCTCTCGAGTTGGTAAACATTCTCCATCCTCCATCCTTATTTGGGCTCAAAATAGT
Source organism: Picea mariana (assembly GCA_032191745.1). Lineage (NCBI taxonomy): Eukaryota > Viridiplantae > Streptophyta > Pinopsida > Pinales > Pinaceae > Picea > Picea mariana. Next base: position 113,737 of record JASDQU010013947.1, on the reverse strand, counting down.
TGGTATTGTGCATGGACTCAATCTTTCTCTTACCAAACCCTTGTCTAATAATTCCTCGACTTGTTTCTTTACCTCCTCATTCTCATGAGGTGTCAATCTCTATGCTGCTTTGTTCGGGAGACTTTCTCCTGGTATCAATTCAATATGATGGTTGATACTTCTGATGGGTGGCAATGAGTTAGGAAACTCATCCACTACCATCTCAACAAAATTCTCCAACAAATCCTGAACTTCTTCAGGAAAATAATCCATCGAAGTACTTGTAAGGACAACTCTAGGTTTCCTCACCACATCAAACTACATCTCCTGTTTCTTCTTGACCTCACTCAGGAGTTCCTTCCCACTCATGAGAAGTATGCTTGTGTTGGCTTCTTCCTTTAATTTATTCTCTTCTATTGGAAACAACATGTGTGTTCTACCATTCTTTTCCAAAGTGTAAGTATTTCTTCTCGTTCATGTCCTTCCCACTCATGAGAAGTATGCTTGTGTTGGCTTCTTCCTTTAATTTCTT
>JASDQU010013947.1:85952-96182 GCA_032191745.1 Picea mariana | reverse complement strand
TGGACGCAACTACCTTTTACCACATATCCACTTCTACTAGTTTAACTTCTGATCACATGCATTGATTTTCATGAGGCTTTGTCATTTTTCCATTTTACTTTGGTTCCCCCTCCACAAATCTATGGATTAATTCTCACTCATGTATTCCATTTCCACATATGTGGAATCTTACTCTATTAGTCACCCATCACTTAGACATGGATTTTATAATAGTCAAAACATTAAAGATCACATCCCATCAACACTGAAAATAATACTACATAATACTCCCATCTCAACTACCCACAATTGTCCTCTATATTTGCTGCATTAGTTTTGTTTGAAAACCCATAAATATTCCTTAGGTTCCTTCCCTCCCCCAAGTTGTGCAAGTTTCCTCACCTGTCTAATTTGTATTACATGCTTTCTTGGTTATAGTGCTCCACCTTCATGGGTTTCCTTATTTTAGTACAAATTTACATGTTGGAACACATGCCCCTAGTCTCCACTTCATGATCGAGAGTTTGTATAGTCAACATCACTTATAATATATCATAAGTTCTTATTTCCATTCTACAACCCTATTCCATTACACTCTCCTAAGTGGTTTCTATTTTGGTTTATCACAATGTGCTCTACCTCGGGAAATTAAGCTCTTGTTCTTTTCATGGACTAAGGACCATTTGCATTTTAAGTGTCCATTTCTTATCCCTTTGAGGAGATGCACCCCTAATTCCATACCTTAGTTTCTTACATATATCACCATTATTTTCATAAACATAGTGTGGAATTGCTTGGTCACATATTAGGCACAAATCTCCTTTCCGGTAATGTATTCAAAATATTTCATTCTTTGTAAAAGACAACATAACAACAAAATTTAAAATAACATAAGATAAACAAATATTGTGGAATTATCAATACTTAGATTTCACATTTTGAGAATTATCTCTTTATTTATGGAAACCTACATCTAGTATGTGTCATTTCTATCCCTTGATAGTGTTTTTGACTTGTCTCATCCTAGGATCCTACATAGTAGCCTTCACATAATTCACTACTCTTCCATCAATAATTATCCAAACTTATCACCATGAAACCTTAGTGTAGTTTTCCATCATATATGTCTTCCTTATCTCTTGAATCTATGTGAACAATATGTTTTCTATATTTATTATGAATTGGATACCTAAGTAAACCTATCATTTATTCTCCATCTATGAGTCTCTGACACATTGGATAGATCAGCTACACATGTCAAAGTTTCTACCTATTACATTTTTAACTTCATTTTCTACACTTCCTATTGGTATCTATTAATTCCTCAATCCTTAATTCCAATGAATATTTCACTATCAACATAAGATCATTTAATATACGACATGTTTTATAGGACACAATATTTTGGCCTCAATTTATATCTTCAATGGGAGGCATCAAATCAATTTGGTAGCTTTATTTTTTTCTATAGCACAAAACATTTTTCCATGATCAACTTCAACTCATTATCAACTTGGTGGAGATTTATACACATTACTAGTTGTAGTTTTCAAGATCTAGTCAAAGACCCCAAAGAATGTATGTCCGTTTTCAACATTGTTTGGAGCCCTCAAGAGGGATCCAATCTTTAGGTGGCTCCCTACATGTCCTATCTCCACATCCTTGTGAGAATCCTTTTGTTACAGATCATTGGCCCAATAGGAGATCATTGGCCCAATAGGTGTCTTCCATCCCTCATATGTGATCAAATGAAAGAATACGTCATTCTGCAAATATACTTAAATTAAAAACCTCTTGGCACAATCCCATATTATAGTTTCTTTGACATTTAAAAACCATGGTAATTTCTTGATCATTTTTAAATAAATTAAATACATGTATATCATCTCACTCTTGTTTTTCTTCTAGGTTCCCTCCATTTTCAAGGAGGTGATCCACCCCCACCCACTCTCTCTCACACTCACAAATTATATTCTATACTAAAACATCTAGTTAATAAACACATGCTGCATTTGAAATGAATACCTCATAAATTGATGCCTTCATTACTTACATATATGATTACTAGTTTAAGAAATCATTTTGTATGTTTGTTCCCTTTCATCCATTGGTTTGGTATTAACTCTACACCTAGTTAAGAGTGTGTTTCAGTACACCACTGCAACAAAACACCACACCGTGCCCCTTAATGACAACTTCCCAAAATTATAGCATAGATAGAAAATTTAAGAGATTCTTGTAACATCCCCATATATTAATCCCACCGAGAATATGGGAAACTATGACCATGGGATTCCAAATTCCAATCGAAAAAGGATAAATATCCATAATAATAATTAGTTAAGCCTCCCAAGAAGGGTCAGAGTTATTGTAATGTGTCTGGAGTTGTGAAGTATTAAAATATAGTTAAAATGAAAAACATAATCATACACAAAATGCATAATACAATGATTTTCATAACATAAAGTTATCATGTTCATAAACAATGATAAGACACTTCTATTTTTAACTAAGGAATGTTTGAGAAACTTACTATGTAACATTGGTTTTCCATGCAATGTATCTTCTACAAATAGAACTAAAACGATAGGCTATGAGGCCATCAATGTGAAGAAAATAAATAAAAGATATCCCTCTCTCTCAACTCAACCCATTTACTCTCATGCTTAGCCAATTTGCTCACCATAGATAATTACAAGCACCTCATCTATTCATACACAACCTAAAAAATCTCTTTCACTTCCCCACACATCACAAGGAAGGCCAAAAAATTCTTTACATAGCACTCCATCAAGGTACCCTTTCCTTATATGGCTCTTCCGTGTGTCCTAAAAGATCTCAATGTACCATATGTGATCCAGATTATTTTCAGCGCGAAATGAGAGTGAAGATATAATACAAAAATGATCATAGATATCATAGATATTCAATAATATAACATAAATGTATCAGATATGAAACCATAAACACAGATATACAGTAATACACAATTTTTATTAATGAAAGAAATGTATAGAGACTGTAAAAATACAGAGTGAAAGACTCGCTAGAATGGTGTAGCGTATCTCTGAGAAGAGATGTGACGGCTACTCGCATCCACAAAAAGATGATTACAATGAGGCTTTGAAAGCCTTTATATAATAAACAGGAATACCAAAAACCGTAGACATCCAAAAAACCTAACCCTAGGAGATGGAGCGCCAAAAGTCACGTGGGCCCCGTTTCGGTAAGTTAGTACATCAACTTCCCGGGGTCATAACTTTTGCATCCAATCTTCGTTTTAGGAATATGATAGCCTGTTGGAAAGGTATTGTCGAGGAGATTTATTTTAGTTTAAATATCGAAAGAAGTAATATATTGAAAAGCTGCTTTCCCAAAAAACATCGTTTAGTGCCCCAAAATGTCCTCGAACGTTAAAACCTGCTAAATATAGCAAATTACCAAAATTTCTAGACAACTTTTTGAGCCAGTTGGAAAAGATGGGTGGCCACTGATATCCACTTGGATCAATCCTCCCTCCTTATGAAGCAATGGTCTCCATTGCGTTGAGTGCCCAGGGGAGTGGAAAAAGTGTTTGCTGAATATGAATCTGGGTGAGCTGCTTGCCTTGTTGGAGATGTTGCGTTGCTTGGTTTGTGTAAGGATATCACGAGCATGTGGCTTGAAGGGTTGGACCTTTTTAACCAGTCTGGATACATGAGATTATTTTGTGCAGAAGGAATATTTACACTTTGTTGCAATCTTGTCGACCTTCTTATGTTGGATAGAAGGTGTTTGGGTTGAGGCTGTAGTGGTTGCAGTATCCTTATGTTCACCTTTTGAACATATTGTGAAGAAGATTAATTTTGCAGTATGAGATACTACCTTGTGGAACTGTTTAGGTGGAACAATATTGGGAACTACCTATGGTATTCTATAGAGATGACCCCCTAGAGAAATAATGACACTACGGGGTCAAGACTCATAAACAACATGGTGTCTCCACATATATGGATGGATGAAGAGAACATCATAGACATCCAGTGGGGAAACATCACATAATACCTCATCCTTGAAATTTTGGATGTCGTATGACAATTGACACTGTTGGTTGACACCATGATCTCTTCCTTGGTGAAGCCACCCGATGTTGTATGGCTATGGGTGTGGTGTTGTCGATAATGCCAACTGTTTGATGGCCTCTATTGAGATGAGGTTCTTATGGCTTACATTATAAACAATAAAATGCAGTGGGGTCCCCTTCAACCACATTTTTGAATGAAAAAGGTGCTCCCCCTCTTTAGGATCTGTTGTTTCTTCTAGTTGAATTGTTATGGTCACGACAATAGCATTGGGGTCTATGACAATGATCTATTCTTTATCAGTATTTTCAGAATCAGATTATGAATCATGACTCAACTCCTTGTCTTTTATCTCGACCACCAATGTTTTTTTTGAGGGACATTCATAGGTTTTGTGCTAGGGGATTTTGTGGAAATTGCACCATTTTTTAGTGTCCTTCTTTGTCTTCCTGCGACCCTTCTTTTCCTATGGCTTGGACTGGTTTTCAGAAGACTGTTTGTTAGAGTCATCTTTGTCATACTTTGGGTTTTGTGGATTCGCAGACCCGAACTCTCATTTGTTCTGGTGCTTAAATTTATGCTCAATTTTAATAACATATCGATAAGTAGCACCAAGTGATGAGATGTCCAGAAAATCCATTTCAGTTTGGATGTATCTATGTAGATCCCCACGCTATTTCATAACCAAATGTCATTTGGACTCTTTGATACCCAACCTAGTTCACAAACTATCGAAGGTATTGGTGAACTCCGGAACTACTTGGCCCATTTCTTTCCCTAGTGCAGGCCATCTCATGTACAATCCTCATAGTTGCCAATAGGGTAATATTGTTTCCTTACCGCATCCATAAAAAAATCCCAAGTGGAATCGGCCCCATATATTCGAGACTCCTGTATGGAAATTTGCTCCTAGTAAGTTTCCCACCAATGTTTGACATGGGGGAGAGATTTAAAGAGTGCAAAGGTGATATTTTGTTTGTTGGAAAAATTATGATTAGAGAAATAACCTTCTAACAGATTTAACCATTTGTCTAGGGCATCCACATTTATCTGATCTTCAAATATGGGAATATAAAAATTCACATGTACCTTGAAAGGAGAGGTGCTTCCAAAGTGGTTGTTTGATGAATATGTTCCTATTTCTATCGGCATGCATTGAAGGATGTGGGAAAAATTCTCCATCATTTCATCCCTCTGTCGCGTGAGAGCTTGCTCAAGCAACAAATTTATAGGATCGTCTACTCCATCATTTTTCTCTTCTTATGCCATGGAGGGTTTCTTGGGTGTGCGAGAGTGATTTTCTTCAATATAAACAAGATCTAGACCCAAATTTCTATACTCGGAACCCATCGGGGACATGCAATGAAAAAAATGATCAAGAGTAGCTTTCTCTAATACCACGGATTCAGATTATTTTTGGCACGAAATGAGAGCAGAGATATAATACAAAAATGCTCAGAGATATCGCAGATATTCAATAATATAACAGAAATGTATGAGAGATTCAACCATAAACACATATATACAATAATACATGATTTCTATTAATGAAAGAAATGTATAGAGACTGTAAAAATACAAAGTGAAAGACTCGCTAGAATGGTGGCAACTTATCTCTGAGAAGAGATGTGATAGTTACTCCCATCCACAAGAAGATGATTACAATGAGGCCTTGAAATCCTTTTTACAATAAACAGGAATGTCAAAAACCCTATACATCCAAAAAAACCTAAACCTAGGAGATGAAGTGCCAAAAGTCATGTGGGCCCCATTTCGGTAAGTTAGTACATCAAATTCTCATGGTCGTAACTTTTGCATACGATCTTTGTTTTAGGCATATGATAGCTCGTTGGAAAGGTGTATTCAATGAGATTCATTTTAGGAACAAAATATAAGTAAATTAAATATTTCAAACCTTTTTTACAAAAAAAATCATTTAGTTCCCCAAAATGCCCCGTAAGTTAAAACCTACTAAAAATAGTAAATTACCAAAATTGCCAGACAACTTTTTTGAGCCATTTGGAAAAGGTGGGTGGCCACCGAAATCCACTTGGATCAATATGCTTTTCCATAATTTCTTTCCAATTCATTTTTTGTATCTTAAGAATTAAAAGAGAATAAAATGTACAATTGGTGAAGGTTTACTAACTTATCCAGGCTATATTCTCATGTACAATCATTAGTCTTTCTTCTACAATTTGCATTTTTTATTTTAGTAGTGTTAGTTACATTTAATTTATAGGTTTCTCATGGATATCCCAATAAAATAACATTAACAACATGAAAATCATGCAACTAACCTTGTGGGGAAGTGTTGGAATGAATTCCATAGTCATTGGATGTAAAGGATTGGTGAAAATATGGTTTAAATTACTTCCCACATTGGAAAAGTAAGAATCTTACAATTCCCATCAAGACTGTACTCAGCCCCATGTTTCCATAACTGCATGAGAGAAATTTTCCACCAACCTCTCATATCCATTAAAGGATTTGTTTTAATAATTCAATTAATGTGATGGATTCATTTAAGTCATATGGTGAAAAATAGTTTATTTATAAGGATGACACTTCACAAATAGAGGATTTACTTTCTCATAATCCCCCTTCCTCTCCCCTTCTAGTGGGTACATAACCCCTCTTATGATTTACACAATCATCTTGGACCATTATATTATATTCCAAACTTAATAATTTCATATATTGCCTACACCATGAAAATCCTAACATATGATTCATAAATGTGTATTTACATCATAAATTCCTAACCATTCACTCGTTGGACCCTAGCCTTGAGATATGCACTAGGAATCCATACTATCATATTTACAACATATACATAATTTTTAGTTAATACATTTCAAGTGTAAAAATTGGGGTATTACATCGTATTTTTTATAGGATTCATAAAACATTTAGCAACTTGTTTATTTGTATGAAAATAGAGAAATTTAAGGGTGCACTTTTCAATGAGCTACATCGGTAAATCAATATGTTTGATATGTTCATGTTGAACTATCTCCTTGGTAAGTCAAATGGAATTTTCATTATTGCGCCAAAGAGTTTATATTTTTGATATATAAACTAATATGGATATTCCATTGGAACAATTTGTCACTACAGTTCTTGTAATATTTTGAAATATTTTATTATTTAATTTATTTCCTTAGATATTAGATTTATTATTATGAACTTACTTCTCCAATTTATGGAAATAATTGAAATTCAAAATAATAGAACTAGAAAAATGAACACACCAACCACATAAATGAACACAATATGTGAACTGGGAAACTAGATATGGGAGAAAACCTAGACAGAAGGTGAGGCCAATGTTCTGCTATGTTTTCCTTAGTTTAGGACATGCAAGTACACATAAAGGGAAACTCACTATGGACATGCCTTTTTAGTTGTGGCATGAATGGATGTTACTAAATATTATACCTCATATATTTTCCTCCAATAACCTACTACTATATGCTCTCCTATACTATAGAAAAAGCATAGTTATTAATGAACGGAACCCATTCTCTTCCTAGTGACTTGGTATTTATAATAGCTTGATAATTGTCCACAGTTAGGGTTAGGGTTTTTGCATGCATCAACCCTAAATTAATGTCAATATTTTTGACCCTATACAATCTTCTTTAAATTCCACACATTACCATCCCCACATGTGTTAGTAATGGAGGATGATGTGGAATCCACCTGGTACCATGGTAATGGACAAGGTAGATCAAATTGCAGGAGGAATAACTTCCATATACAAACTCTGATTGAGTTGATTTTCAATCTCTTGGTAGGATTTCAATGTGTATAATAATTTTAATGTAATAGGAGATATGATCATAAATATTTAACCTGAGAAGGTTCCTCAAACTAGTTTGGTAAGGTTCTAGACCCTAAATCACCAAACTTGGACTTAACGCTAACATTTTCCCTACAAGGCAATTCCTCCAATTTTTCCACCAAAGAGTACTAAGATAGATGAAAATTTATATAATGACTAATCATATATCACTATTTCTACTTGGATCCAAAATATAAAAGGATTTATCTATGCCAAACTTCTTTGTATGCCCAAATCACAACTTAATACTCATATTTCGTTGAAGAAATAAAAAAGAGAAATCTGTTTGTTTCAATAATAAGTAATATGTTTAGAGACAATGTTGAAAATATAACCTGTAGTATAATTCCAATCATCAATATCATTGGCCTTTTCAAAATCATTAAGACCCATAAACATATGTAATCTCCTTGAATTGTATTCCACACCAAACTTAGTTGTACCTAAAATACACTAACATATATTTTTTCTTCGTTCTAATTGTTTTCATAGAATTATTACATGTAATACATATATGGGACCAAAAAAAAGGGATAGGTTGGATTGAGTATTATTTAATTACAAAAAAAATCCAACTGTCTATCCATACAAAGTGGAATCCACTTTGGATGAGGTGTAGGTGGTAGAATTTTTTAATTTAAACAAGAAGGGAGACATAGTTATTTTACAATTGTTGATGTGAAAGTGGAAAATAAGTTCGCATGCATACTTATGTTTTGAAAGAGAAATGACTTCTCAGGTTTGCAAAACATTCATTCTAGGAAGATAGTGCAAGTGGTCTATGTCCATCATGTCAAATTTCCTATTGAGGGTAATATTCACATGTCTTATAAGTTTGGTATTGCTATAAGTTTATCAACATAAATTCCAAGTATGATAAGATGGACACATACTCAATTGGGTTAGATATTAGAGTTAGAGAAGCATTGATTAAAGCGAGAGTCAATAAAGAATTGATCCAGTTTTTTATGTCAAACCTAAGAAGTTGTGTTGGGCTATAAAGGGATTTATTGAGGTAGTAAACAAAACTAGAGTCACTCTAAATGAATTCATAACATTATTTCATATAGATTTTTTTTCCCAAATCCTTAGGGAAGAAGAATTATTTAACATCCACTTAGTTGACTGTACATTTATATGAGGATGTAAGGGAAAATATGTGGAGGATAGAATTCGTTTTTGTAATGGAGGAAAAGTTTTTTTCCTAATCAATGACTTCCCCTTATGAAAATATTTTTGCAACTAAATGGGCGTTATGTGTATGAACACTACCATTTGAAACATACTTACTCATGTAAATCCATTTCCATCTAAGCTTCCAGTTGGAATATGGACTAGATGCTAGGTATTGTTCATGATAATTAAGAATAAAATTACTTCATTGGTGGTGGCATTTTATTCTAAAATTAAAATAACTTATTTAAACATCTTTGGTTAATGAGAATTTAGAATTGGGGATAGAAGAGAAGATAACCACTAAAACTACAAACATGTTTAGTGCTAATTAGAAGGGTGACTAGTTAGATCATTGTGTATTCCCTTATTGTGCAAAACCATCGAAGAAGCTATGTATCTTGTGGAATTTTAGGTTGAATAGAATCATATATAGAGTGATGTTGAGTAGGTGGAAAACTATTTTCATCCTTACCATAATGATCTAAATAAGAAAAATGATCCAAAATAGAACCAAAAGTAGTAGAAGAAGAAGAACTCAAGGAAGAATAACAACAAAAAATTCAATGTAGAGAGAGTAAAGGAGAGGGCACATGCACCAAAAATGGATCACAAATTTAACATGGCATAGATGTTGAATTAGGCATGTAAGAAAATAGTTGAACTAGGCATGCAGGGAAATAGGCCTTCATCTATAGAAACATTTGTTGTAAGTATGACTTACGTTATATTTGGTACAAGAAGTAGATACCATTTTACATGAGTAGATACCATTTTACATGCCTTAAATGATGAATACATATGCATTTCTCACTCTTATTCTATAATGATTTCCTTTCTTCGTTAGGAATATGTTCCCATGATTACCTACCAAACAATAAAAAGTGGATTACATATGGTTTTATGTTCCTCGATGATTCTCTCGGAAATATATTTTTTAAGGGCTTAGTGTAAGTGTAATTAACTATGTAATTATCATAGTTAATCACTTCTACCCAATAACAAGGAATGAGTTCTATAGATTGGAGAATCAATTAGCCATTTATTTTAAACTTCATTTCCTTCTTCTATCAACATTATGTTGCGGTGTTTATAAAATAGTGTATTTCCTCAAAAAAACTTCTGTGATGAAGTGTTAAACTTCTTGTTAACATATTCACCACCATTATC
>JASDQU010013947.1:75089-85902 GCA_032191745.1 Picea mariana | reverse complement strand
GAGGCCATCAATGTGAAGAAAATAAATAAAAGATATCCCTCTCTCTCAACTCAACCCATTTACTCTCATGCTTAGCCAATTTGCTCACCATAGATAATTACAAGCACCTCATCTATTCATACACAACCTAAAAAATCTCTTTCACTTCCCCACACATCACAAGGAAGGCCAAAAATTTCTTTACATAGCACTCCATCAAAGTACCCTTTCCTTATATGGATCTTCCGTGTGTCCTAAAAGATCTCAATGTACCATATGTGATCCAGATTATTTTCAATGCGAAATGAGAGTGAAGATATAATACAAAAATGATCAGAGATATCATAGATATTCAATAATATAACATAAATGTATTAGAGATGAAACCATAAACACAGATATACAGTAATACAAAATTTTTATTAATGAAAGAAATGTATAGAGACTATAAAAATACAGAGTGAAAGACTCGCTAGAATGGTGCAGCTTATCTCTGAGAAGAGATGTGACGGCTACTCGCATCCACAAAAACATGATTACAATGAGGCTTTGAAAGCCTTTATATAATAAACAGGAATACAAAAAACCGTAGACATCCAAAAAACCTAACCCTAGGAGATGGAGCGCCAAAAGTCACGTGGGCCCCATTTCGGTAAGTTAGTACATCAGCTTCTCGGGGTCATAACTTTTGCATCCAATCTTCATTTTAGGAATATGATAGCCTGTTGGAAAGGTATTGTCGAGGAGATTCATTTTAGTTTCAATATTGAAAGAAATAATATATTGCAAACCTGTTTTCCCAAAAAACATCGTTTAGTGCCCCAAAATGGCCTCGGAAGTTAAAACCTGCTAAAAATAGCAAATTACCAGAATTTATAGACAACTTTTTGAGCCAGTTGGAAAAGGTGGGTGGCCACCGATATCAACTTGGATCAATCCTCCCTCCTTACGAAGCAATGGTCTCCATTGCGTTGAGTGCCCGGGGGAGTGGGAAAAGTGTTTGCTGAATATGAATCTGGGTGAGCTGCTTGCCTTGTTGGAGACATTGCGTTGCTTGGTTTGTGTAAGGATATCACGAGCATGTGGCTGGAAGAGTTGGACCTTTTTAACCAGTCCAGATACATGAGATTCTTTTGTGCAGAAGGAATATTTACACTTTGTTGCAATCTTGTCGACCTTCTTATGTTGGATAGAAGGTGTTTGGGTTGAGGCTGTAGTGGTTGCAGTATCCTTATGTTCACCTTTTGAACAGATTGTGAAGAAGATTAATTTTGTAGTATGAGATACTACCTTGTGGAACTGTTTAGGTGGAACAATAGTGGGAACTACCTCTGGTATTCTATAGAGATGACCCCCTAGAGAAATAATGACACTACGGGGTCAAGACTCATAAACACCATGGTGTCTCCACATATATGGCTGGATGAAGAGAAAATAATAGACATCCAGTGGGGAAACATCACATAATACCTCATCCTTGAAATTTTGGATGTCGTATGACAGTTGACACTGTTGGTTGACACCATGATCTCTTCCTTGGTGAAGCCACCCGATGTTGTATGGCTATGGGTGTGGTGTTGTAGATAATCCCAACTGTTTGATGGCCTCTATTGAGATGAGGTTCTTATGGCTTACACTATAAACAATAAAATGCAGTGGGGTCCCCTTCAACCACATTTTTTAATGAAAAAGGTGCTCCCCCTCTTTAGGATCTGTTGTTTCTTCTGGCTGAATTGTTATGGTCACGACAATAGTATTGGGGTCTATGACAATGATCTATTCTTTATCAATATTTTCAGAATCAGATTATGAATCATGGTTCAACTCCTTGTCTTTTAACTCAACCACCAATGCTTTTTTTGAGGGACATTCATCGGTTTTGTGCGAGGGGATTTTGTGGAAATTGCACCATTTTTCGGTGTCCTTCTTTGTCTTCCCGTGACCCTTCTTTTCCTATGGCTTGGACTGGTTTTCAGAAGACTGTTTATTAGGGTCATCTTTGTCATACTTTAGGTTTTGTGGATTTGCAGACCCGAACTCTCATTTGTTCTGGTGCTTAAATTTATGCTCAATTTTAACAACATATCGATAAGTAGCACCAAGTGATGAGATGTCCAGAAAATCCATTTCAATTTGGATGTATCTATGTAGATCCCCACTCTATTTCATAACCAAATGTCATTTGGACTCTTTGATACCCAACCTAGTTCACAAAGTATCGAAGGTATTGGTGAACTCCGGAACTGCTTGGCCCATTTCTTGCCCCAGTGTGGGCCATCTCATGTACAATCCTCATAGTTTCCAATAGGGTAATATTGTTCCTTTACCGCATCCACAAAAAAAATACCAAGTGGGATCGACCCCATATATTCGAGACTCCTCTATGGAAATTTGCTCCCAGTAAGTTTCCCACCAATGTTTGACATGGGGGAGTGATTTAAGGAGTGCAAAGGTGATATTTTGCTTGTTGCAAAAATTATGATTAGAGAAATAACCTTCTAACAGATTTAACCATTTGTCTAGGGCATCCACATTTATCTGATCTTCAAATATGGGAATATAAAAATTAACATGTACCTTGAAAGGAGAGGTGCTTCCAAAGTGGTTGTTTGATGAATATGTTCCTGTTGCTATCAGCATGCATTGAAGGATGTGGGAAAATTTCTCCATCATTTCATCCCTCTGTCGCGTGAGAGCTTGCTCAAGCAACAAATTTATAGGATCATCTGCTCAATCATTTTTCTCTTCTTATGCCATGGAGGGTTTCTTGGGTGTGTGAGAGTGATTGTCTTCAAGATAAACAAGATCTAGACCCAAATTTCTATACTCGGAACCCATCGGGGACATGCAATGAAAAAAATGATCAAGAGTAGCCTGCTCTGATACCACGGATTCAGATTATTTTTGGCACGAAATGAGAGCGGAGATATAATACAAAAATGCTCAGAGATATCGCGGATATTCAATAATATAACATAAATGTATGAGAGATGCAACCATAAACACATATATACAATAATACATGGTTTCTATTAATGAAAGAAATGTATAGAGACTGTAAAATACAAAGTGAAAGACTCACTAGAATGGTGGCAACTTATCTCTGAGAAGAGATGTGATAGTTACTCCCATCCACAAGAAGATGATTACAATGAGGCCTTGAAATCCTTTTTACAATAAACGGGAATGTCAAAAACCGTATACATCCAAAAGAACCTAAACCTAGGAGATGAAGTGCCAAAAGTCATGTGGGCGCCATTTCGGTAAGTTAGTACATCAAATTCTCGTGGTCATAACTTTTGCATACGATCTTCATTTTAGGCATATGATAGCCCGTAAGTTAAAGCCTACTAAAAATAGTAAATTACCAAAATTTCCAGACAACTTTTTTGAGCCATTTGGAAAAGGTGGGTGGCCATCGAAATCCACTTGGATCAATATGATTTTCCATAATTTCTTTCCAATTCATTTTTTGTATCTTAAGAATTAAAAGAGAATAAAATGTACAATTGGTGAAGGTTTACTAACTTATCCAGGCTATATTCTCATGTACAATCATTAGTCTTTCTTCTACAATTTGCATTTTTCATTTTAGTTGTGTTAGTTACATTTAATTTATAGGTTCCTCATGGATATCCCAATAAAATAACATTAACAACATGAAAATCATGCAACTAACCTTGTGGGGAAGTGTTGGAATGAATTCCATAGTCATTGGATGTAAAGGATTGGTGAAAATATGGTTTAAATTACTTCCCACATTGGAAAAGTAGGAATCTTACAATTCCCATCAAGACTGTACTCAGCCCCATGTTTCCATAACTACATGAAAGAAATTTTCCACCAACCTCTCATATCCATTAAAGGATTTGTTTTAATAATTCAATTAATGTGATGGATTCATTTAAGTCATATGGTGAAAAATAGTGTATTTATAAGGATGACACTTCACAAATAGAGGATTTACTTTCTCATAATCCCCCTTCCTCTCCCCTTCTAGTGGGTACATAACCCCTCTTATGATGTACACAATCATCTTGGACCATTATATTATATTCCAAACTTAATAATTTCATATATTGCCTACACCATGAAAATCCTAACATATGATTCATAAATGTGTATTTACATCATACATTCCTAACCATTCACTCGTTGGGCCCTAGACTTGAGATATGCACTAGGAATCCATGTTATCATATTTACAACATATACATAATTTTTAGTTAATACATTTCAAGTGTAAAAATTGGGGTATTACATCGTATTTTTTATAGGATTCATAAAACATTTAGCAACTTGTTTATCTGTATGAAAATAGAGAAATTTAAGGGTGCACTTTTGAATGAGCTACATCGGTAAATCAATGTGTTTGATATGTTCATGTTGAACTATCTCCTTGGTAAGTCAAATGGAACTTTCATTATTGCACCAAAGAGTTTATGTTTTTGATATATAAACTAATATGGATATTCCATTGGAACAATTTGTCACTACAATTCTTGTAATATTTTGAAATATTTTATTATTTAATTTATTTCCTTAGATATAAGATTTATTATTATGAACTTACTTCTCCAATTTATGGAAATAATTGAAATTCAAAATAAAAGAACTAGAAAAATGAACACACCAACCACATAAATGAACACAATATGTGAATTGGGAAACTAGATATGGGAGAAAACCTAGAGAGAAGGTGAGGCCAATGTTCTGCTATGTTTTCCTTAGTTTAGGACATGCAAGTACACATAAAGGGAAACTCACTAGGATATGCCTTTTTAGTTGTGGCATGAATGGATGTTACTAAATATTATACCTCATATATTTTCCTCCAATAACCTACTACTATATGCTCTCCTATACTATAGAACAAGCATAGTTATTAATGAATGGAACCCATTCTCTTCCTAGTGGCTTGGTATTTATAATAGCTTGATAATTGTCCACGGTTAGGGTTAGGGTTTTTGCATGCATCAACCCTAAATTAATGTCAATATTTTGGACCCTATACAATCTTCTTTAAATTCCACACATTACCATCCCCACATGTGTTAGTAATGGAGGAAGATGTGGAATCCACCTGGTACCATGGTAATCGACAAGGTAGATCAAATTGCAGGAGGAATAACTTCCATATACAAACTTTGATTGAGCTGATTTTCAATCTCTTGGGAGGATTTCAGTGTGTATAATAATTTTAATGTAATAGGATATATGATCATAAATATTTAACCTGAAAAGGTTCCTCAAACTGGTTTGGTAAGGTTCTAGACCCTAAATCACCAAACTTGGACTTAACGCTAACATTTTCCCTACAAGGCAATTCCTCCAATTTTTCCACCAAAGAGTACTAAGATAGATGAAAATTTATATACTGACTAATCTTATATCACTATTTCTACTTGGATCCAAAATATAAAAGGATTTATCTATGCCAAATTTCTTTGTATGCCCAAATCACAACTTAATACTCATATTTCATTGAAGAAATAAAAAAGAGAAATCTATTTGTTTCAATAATAAGTAATATGTTTAGAGAAAATGTTGAAAATATAACTTGTAGTATAATTCCAATCATCAATATCATTGGCCTTTTCAAAATCATTAAGACCCATAAACATATGTAATCTCCTTGAATTGTATTCCACACCAAACTTAGTTGTACCTAAAATACACTAACATATATTTTTTTTTCGTTCTAATTGTTTTCATAGAATTATTACATGTAATACATATATGGGACCAAAAAAAAGGGATAGGTTGGACTGAGTATTATTGAATTACAAAAAAAATCCAATTGTCTATCGATACAAAGTGGAATCCACTTTGGATGAGGTGTAGGTGGTAGATTTTTTTAATCTAAACAAGAAGGGAGACATAGCTATTTTACAATTGTTGATTTGAAAGTGGAAAATAAGTTCACATGCATACTTATGTTTTGAAAGAGAAATGACTTCTCAGGTTTTCAAAACATTCATTCTAGGAAGATAGTGCAAGTGGTCTATGTCCATCATGTCAAATTTCCTATTGAGGGTAATATTCACATGTCTTATAAGTTTGGTATTGCTATAAGTTTATCAACATAAATTCCAAGTATGATAAGATGGACACTTACTCAATTGGGTTAGATATTAGAGTTAGAGAAGCATTGATTAAAGTGAGAGTCGATAAAGAATTGATCCAGTTTTTTATGTCAAACCTAAGAAGTTGTGTTGGGCTATAAAGGGATTTATTGAGGTAGTAAACAAAACTAGAGTCACTCTAAATGAATTCATAACATTATTTCATATAGATTATTTTTGCAAATCCTTAGGGAAGAAGAATTATTTAACATCCACTTAGTTGACTGTGCATTTATATGAGGATGTAAGGGAAAATATGTGGAGGATAGAATTCGTTTTTGTAATGGAGCAAAAGTTTTTTTCCTAATCAATGACTTCCCCCTATGAAAATATTTTGGCAACTAAATGGGCGTTATGTGTATCAACACTACCATTTGAAACATACTTAATCATGTAAATCCATTTCCATCTAAGCTTCCAGTTGGAATATGGACTAGATGTTAGGTATTGTTCATGATAATTAAGAATAAAATTACTTCATTGGTGGTGGCATTTCATTCTAGAAGTAAAATAACTTATTTAAACATCTTTGGTTAATGAGAATTTAGAATTGGGGATAGAAGAGAAGATAAACACTAAAACTACAAACATGTTTAGTGCTAATTAGAAGGGTGACTAGCTAGATCATTGTGTATTCCCTTATTGTGCAAAACATTCGAAGAAGCTATGTATCTAGTGGAAGTTCAGGTTGAATAGAATCATATATAGAGTGATGTTGAGTAGGTGGAAAACTATTTTCATCCTTACCATAATGATCTAAATAAGAAAAATGATCCAAAATAGAACCAAAAGTAGTAGAAGAAGAAGAACTCAAGGAAGAATAGCAACAAAAATTTCAATGTAGAGAGAGTAAAGGAGAGGGCACATGCACCAAAAATGGATCACAAATTTAACATGGCATAGATGTCGAATTAGGCATGTAAGAAAATAGTTGAATTAGGCATGCAGGAAAATAGGCCTTCATCTATACAAACATTTGTTGTAAGTATGGCTTACATTATATTTGGTACAAGAAGTAGATACCATTTTACATGAGTAGATACCATTTTACATGCCTTAAATGATGAATACATATGCATTTCTCACTCTTATTCTATAATGATTTCCTTTCCTTGTTAGGAATATGTTCCCATGATTACCTACCAAATAATCAAAAGTGGATTACATATGGTTTTATGTTCCTCAATGATTCTTTGGGCAATATATTTTTTAAGGGCTTAGTGTAAGTGTAATTAACTATGTAATTATCATAGTTAATCACTTCTAACCAATAACAAGGAATGAGTTCTATAGATTGGAGAATCAATTAGCCATTTATTTTAAACTTCATTTCCTTCTTCTATCAACATTATGTTGCGGTGTTTATAAAATAGTGTATTTCCTCAAAAAAACTTCTGTGATGAAGTGTTAAACTTCTTGTTAACATATTCACCACCATTATCTATTCATGAAACTTTTGAATTTCATGTCTAGATTATTTTTGTACAGCTTAAAGGTCACAATCATGTCAAGAAATTTTCTCTTATTTTGGTAGATGTAAGCCCAAGTGCATATGGGGAAGTCATTAATAAATTCTAAGAAATAATTAAATCTTTAATAAAGGTTAAGAAATACTTAAACACAAACAACATAGTTCAAGGAAGTGTACCACAAAAATTCCTATAAACACAAAAATTTGTATGAACACATTATCACGAAGACAACGTGTGATAAAAGGCACATTTGTCAAAAATATATGTATGGTCCTTCTATATAACATAAACTGAAAAAAAAATATACCTAAAAGAAATCAAAGGAAGACTGGTGAGCATATTATGGCTACATAGTTCTTGCAATCAACAATAATTTAGGTGTCCAAATCAAGATAGTTGGAGGAAGTGGAAAAGACAAATTCTTCTGCACAAGTTGTCAATGAGACATGGTGTGTTAAAAGGCACATTTTTCAAAAATATATGAATGGTCCTTCTCTATAACATAACCTGAAAAACGCCATCCATAAAAAAAAATAAAGGAAGTCTAGTGAGCATGTTATGGCTACATAATTCTTGCAATCAACAATAATTTAGGTATCTAAATCACTCAGGTCAAATTATTATCAATTCATCACGATGAGAAATAATAATTAAGGGAAAATAATATGATTGAAACTTGTCAAATTTCTACAACTTGGTAATATCATCATCCATTTCTAATGCTACTATATGTTAAGTATATTATCTTCTTTATTATGACTTCACGAGGTTAAAATTCTATGGTTTTCCTTTCACTGGAATAAGTGATTTCTGAGAAGAAGGTTGCATGGGAGTTTAGGACCATAAAGTTCATTATTAAGTGACCAATAACTAGATGAACTATTCATGATAGTACAACAACTAGAGATCTATCATCAATAGTAAAAAATTATGTGTTTTGCAAAAATATAGAGAAACAAAAATGGCTTGATTGTTATCCATATGATTAGTAGATCTTGAATAAAAGGTCCAAACATTTGGAGAACTATAATTTGATGCATTGAAGGGAAAACAAAAAGAAGATATTTTTTTTTTGTTTTGAGAGAGGAGAAGAAGTGTTATCCAACTAAGGGTTTCCCTTCATGGATGCTTCAAGGGATTACATGTTCTTGGAACAAAGAGACTTATGATGGTCATGTTTCCCACAAATTACAATTTCTTTTATACTTATATCTCATAATGCAAATTTCCTATGATCAAATATTTTATTATGTTTAGACATTTAAATAATAAATTATATCAAATAATATGGATTATTAAATATACTACAAAATAGTAATTTAACGATAGTAAAAAAAACACATAACAGATTTTCATGAACATAATATTTATCATGGAGAAACTCAATGTGTATAAAACCTACAACAAAATAAATGAGCATTCTTTTCTTTTCAATAGTGGTGAGAACAATGAAAAATACATAAATATACATCTACCTACAAGAAACAATCATTTTCTACAACCCCTACAAATTTATCCTTATCCTCTACCATTAAATTATATCATTTTCTACAACCCCCTACCAATTTCTCCTTATCCTCTACCATGAAATTATATCTCTACACATCTTGGTGGTGTCCTTATAATTGATCAAAAATATATTTTCATATTTACTAACTTATTTTAGTTTCTATGGAATGGAAAAAAAAAAGAATTTGGAACCTAAAAAGGTTGGTGTGGATTGAATCTTAAAAACTACTCTAATGGATTCAAACTTAAAATACTTCAGTTTAGGGTAAAATAAAGAGAATTTTGGAATTTTAAATTTGGAATATTTTTCTATAAATTTTTATTTAATTATATAATTTTATAAATTTTTAATAATAATTTGTTTTTCTTAATAATTTATTTTTCTTAAAAAAAAATTATATGAAAAAGATATGGCCAAAAAAAGTAATAGTAAAAATAACCCTAACACACGTGACACTACATCATCTCACCATAATTAAACTTTATATAAATAGTAACATAATGATAATTTACTAGAATCATTTATAAGCATCATAAACAGTAATGAAAACATAAAACTAAAAGTAATTCAAAATATCAAAAAAACCTAGTAGAAGGAGAGAAAGCATTCAATGATTTTGGTTATTTTTGTTGTTCCATAGTTTCTGCTATGAGGTGAGAAGAGTTATTATTAAAATAGTGACAAAATAAACAGGTTGAATATTATATCAATCCATAGTATTTCATTGATTTGAAATAATATGGGACGTCATTCTAATCTATATTTTATATAACCATAATCCTTAAAAATGGTAGATGAGAAAACCGAGGAATGATTGTTGTAAATCTGCTATGAGGTGAGAGGAGTTATTACTAAAATAGTGATAAAATAAACAGGTTGAATATTATATCAATCCATAGTATTTCATTGATTTGAAATAATATGGGACGTCATTCTAATCTATATTTTATATAACCATAATCCTTAAAAATGGTAGATGAGAAAACCGAGSAATGATTGTTGTAAAAGAGTTAAGATATCAAATGTTAGAATATGAAGTATATTATATATCCAACAGTATATCCTTGCTTATGGTTGGTCTTAACAAATATTGAATCCTTTTCGAAGAGGTGAGGTGCAATTTTCACGAGAAACCATAATTGCATGACAACTCGAGATAAGAGAATGTGACATTAAGGTTCGAGAAAGGTAGCTATAGTAAGAGATCTTATTACCACTTATTTAAAATGGAAAAAAAAAGGTCCATATCAAACCATACACAGATAAGGTAGATACAATAACTTGAATAATTAGTTTTAGTATGAAGTTTATAAGCTATTTCAGTGCACATAGTGTATGTGTGGGAAAAAAAAGATTTTTCAAACTCAATAGAAGGCTATGCAAAAACTTAATGGAAAATATCCATAATTTGTAACGGTTAAGGTTGAATTGGGAAAATTAGGCATTCATCTATGTAGTTGTTGAGTCTTGACGTATGAGTAGAAGCCCTAATTGAGCCATTCGTAATTTATAATGTCGAAAAGATAATAAAGTATCGAGAATAATAATTTGAGTTGGATATTTCCTAGGTCGAGTTTGTATAGGATATAAATTTCTGTCTTAATATGTGTGATGATATATTTTTACATCACATTATCTTTTAATACACAATTACTATCATTGGCACAACCAATACTAAATCAAAATTAAATAATTAACACAAATCCCATATCCCATATTGGTTGAAA